>CAUYLG010010980.1:0-174395 GCA_963573385.1 Cacajao melanocephalus | reverse complement strand
GCCACTGCACTCTAGTCTGGGCAACAAAGTGAGACCCTGTTTCAAAAAATATATATATGATTTAATATTTTATACAGCATCTTACAGAATTATTTTGAAATAAGTATAGAAAAAATATTCTCAGATTCAAAGTTGCAGTGGAATAATTAGGAAGAGTGTTTGGTTTAGACTGACTTTCAGAGAATTAAAATAATACACCTTGAATCCTACAGTTAACTTTGTAGTTAAAAATGCATTTTTTATTCAGAAAATGATTATTTTATTTAGAAAAGAAGCTGACTAATCAAATTCCAAAGAATCTAATAAAATTCTCACTGATTCCAATTTTACAAATGTATTTGAAAACCTTATATGGCTGGTTCCTCTACTTAAAAAAAGTAAAATTGCAAAATAAAGAAAACTTTTTTTAATGTGAGATAAGATCAAGGTTATTTTATTTTATTTATTTTATTTTATCTGTTGATGGAAACTTTTTGCTCTATTGCCTAGGCTGGAGTGCAATGGTATGATCATGGCTCACTGCAGTCTTAGGCTGAAGCAATTCTCCCACCTCAGCCTCCCAAGTACTGGAGGCTATAGACAGGAGCTACTGTGCCTAGTTATTTTAAAAAATATTTAAATTAGAGATAGAAAAAACAAACAAACAAATAAAACAACTTTATATGAAGTGAATTAATTCTGAATCTTACAAACCACATGCAACATAATGAAAAATGCAAAGATTTTACTAAGTCCACTTCTGGCACTCACTGGCCTAAGTCAATAAACCTGGGATCCAAATAAATAACCACGAGCCCAGAGCGCCTGGATAATTTCCTCAAGGTAGCACATGGCTGTCCATCTTCTGAAATCATACATCCTTTATTCAAACCTCGTGTGTTAGCTACATCCAATTCTTGTCAAATCTTTGTCAAGTCCTCACGAATTTATGGCTTTTACAGGATTCTGTGAGTAGCTGGGAGCATCCGGTCGGCTGCCCTTTCTTTTCCCAAACTACAGAGGCAGAGAATGGCGTTGCAGCCTCCAAATGCAAAATGCAAAACCCCTGCGCAGTGACAGGGCTGCTCCCCATGTATATTCATTACTCACACTCAATTAGAGACCCAGAGAAGGCGGAACAGCAGGCCTTGCCTTGTCAATCTCAGAAGAAAATATCTTGTGAAGGTTCCATCATGTTTCATTAGGTCAACTCAGCCAAGGGCAGGCCCATTTTTCCTTTCCCACCTGGCCCTCCCTCTGATACCAGGCCTGTCATCAGCAGCTGCCACTGTTCCAAGGAAGAAATTTTTGGTGGGAAAGGGGGTGTAGAAAGACTCAAGATAACAATAGCTGTTAGCTTGCAAATTAAAAAACATTCTTCCCCCAGGAGAGCTGTGTACAAACCCCAAATGTGTGTACTGGACAAGGCGATATTATCTTCACTCTTCGTTGCTGGTGCTCACACAGCGTGGCACAGGCTTGGCACTTGCCGGGGTTGTGGCATTTCACTCAGGACCTGTGGCATTTGTAGCAACTCATGTGACTTCAGCTATTCCTGTCCCACCCCTTCGTTTCATAGGTATCTGGCTGTGCCACCATCTTCCTCACCTGTGCTGTATAGATGAAGCTGGTGGGGAGGGTTATTTGTGAGCAGCACCCTCAGTCAGTGCTGTGCTGTCAGCAAAACCCCAGAGTTAACTGGGGCAGGAGGCAGGAGAAAGGGGTGCTGAAGGGAGAGCTTTTGGGGCAGGCAGAACACAGGAGGAGTCAGTTCTAGCATTCACTACTACAGTAGGAAGATTATGGGTAACAATAACTTAGGGTAGAGTTTCAAAGTTTCTAGAAGAGAAGAACTGGAATGTCTCCAGCACAAAGAAATGGTAAGTATTTGAGGTAAGGGATATACCAGGTACCCTGAATTGATGATTACACATTGCGCACATGTATCAAAATGCCACTTGTACCTCAAAGGTGTATAATTATTATAGGTGAATAAAAAACAAAGGAAAAGAAAGCAATTGTGATGATGGTTGCCCAACTCTGAATACATGAAAAACCGTTTAAATGTGCACTTGCCATGGGGGAACTGTTTGATATGTGGATTATGTCCCAACAAAGCTGTTTTTAACAAATAAGAAAGAAAACAGGAGGGAAAGAAGAAAAAAAGAAAGGCGAGACAAGAGAAAAACCTGCTATTTATCTGAGGGTGGACGTGGGGCAAAGGACAAATACAAAGTGCATGTCAGGGTGGGCTGCTTGTTTGAAAACCTGATAAAAATGGGTATCTCCACTCTCTGCTTCTTTCTCACTCCCCTCAGTGGCCTCCTGGGCCATGTCACTCCCAGCAAATGCTTTTCCAGCTGCAGAAAACAATCTCCTATACCTGCCTTTTTTTTTTTTTTTAAACTTGGCTTACCTTCCTGTCAACTGGCCTATTTTTTAAAAAATCAATTAACTAATCAACTAATCACTCAGCAATTATGTTTTGCTTTTTGTTTTCCTGTAGTGTGCGCCTGCCCTGATCTTGTATGGTAGTAACTCCCGGCTGTAGGAATGGGCCATTGCCTCTCTACCTCCCTAGGAGGAGATGTCAGGGGAAGGGGGTGCTATCTGGAGTGGGGGGATATATATTGATGTCAAGGCTGTGCATACCCCATTGTTTCAATTAGTTTTTAGTCATGATGTCTAATTTATTTTGATACATTAAACAACATTTAAAAATGCATGAGATTTTTACATTTGTAAAAAGGGGACAGGGGTTTAAAATAAATGAAGAATACTGAAGTATGGAATTGGAGCAAGCAAACCAAAAAGTACAGGGAACAAAAGCCTGGAGTGACTCTGATGAAACTGGGAACTTTACCCACAATGAATGTAACTCCTTCATTGTTTTCTGTGCACAGTTATGCCCAAGAGTCAAGGCAGGTTAGTCAACTTCATGTAAATAGCATTCCACTTGCTAGTGTTGATAATGTACTGAGCAATAAAAAGCATGGAAAATCTTTGTGTCATGACTGTATTAATTCTACTGAAGGGCTTTATCTCTCTACATTGCACACTATCCTTATGATAATCTTTACAGAATTTTAAAATTGTGTCAGATTGTCTTCTTTATGTCAAAATTCAAAACATGTATTATTGAAGAAAAATAATAATTAAAAATACATTTAGGATTTAAGATCTAAAAATACTTTTAAAAACTACTCTCAGTAATTTAACAGATTTCGTAAGGCAGAGTTGACTTTGGTGAATTCTTAGGTTTTGCAACGTGAAGACAAGATTCGTTAACCTTCCCATGAAAACAGAAGCATGCGTTACGTCATTAGCTCCAGTCTGCCCCCTGCTGAAGGTCAACTCCACCTGTATACTGCCCCAGCTCCTCTCCGGAACACCCATCATACACTAAGACTTTGATAAATGTACTTGAGAAGTGCATGCTTGGCTGGAGGGAAAAGTGTGACAGCAGCTGGGCAGCCAGAACTGGGGCCAAGACAGGCTAAGGTGACAAAGGGCAGCTGACACGCACTGGGAATAAACAAAGTAGCCTTCATCAGAGGAGCCATCTGCAGCACAGCTGCAGGTGCAAAATGCGCATGCGTGACTCCCACGCTGCCCTCCCGCAATCTTCGCAGGTGAGCATGGCCAGCCCTGGTCTGTTTTCACGCTGCTGATAAAGACGTACCTGAGACTGGGAATAAAAAGAGGTTTAATTGGATTTAGAGTTCCACATGGCTGTGGAGGCCTCAGAATCATGCAGGAGGCAAAAGGCAATTCTTACAAGGCAGTGGCAAGAGAAAATGAGGAAGATGCAAAAGCGGAAGCCCCTGATAAACTCATCAGATCGCGTGAGACTTATTCACTACCACGAGAATAGTATGGGGGAATCCGTCCCCATGATTCAAATTATCTCCCACCGGGTCCCTCCCACAACACGTGGGAATTATGGGAGTACAATTCAAGATGAGATTCCGGCGGGAGCACAGCCAAACCACATCAGCCGGTGTTGCGGCAGATTGCACACAGAGGCTGCCCTGACCTGTGCTCTGATTCTGTGGGTGGTTTTGCATCACAATGACATCCTGTTTTGTTTGTATGCAAAAGAACACGGAGAGGAAAGGGGCTCCTTACTATACAGGTTTGTCGTTCAATTGCTTGTTAAAATGTAATAGGTCAAATCACCTTTTCCAAGATTACAATGAGATTCAAATGAAAATCAAATCAATCCAGCTCTATTGAGGTCAATTTGGTTACTGGGAGTAATGAAAAGATGACAGAGATATTGATTCTGCCTTCAAGAAGCTTACAGTTTAGTGGCAGAGGTAAGACCTAAATCTTAATGAAAATAACACTAAATGCTTAGTGACATTTTAAAAGGTGTTTAGACAGTCCCTGATTTAGGAACATCTAACAGATTTCCTGTGTGCATAAACCCTTCATCTTACAGTAGAAACAATTATCTGCCCCAGAAACTTGGATAACCCAAGGTGCTCCACGGAGGCCCCTCAAACCCCTTGGATAAAATCCTGGGGTCCTAGAAGAAGTTTTTGGAGTCACTTAGGGAAGGAAGTTTCGGCTTCCGTTGGGGACAACGTGTTTTTGGTATCCCAAATTGAAACTCAGCGAACATGTTCATATAGAAACAACATAAAAATAGGTGGCCAGGTCAATAATAGCTGACTGTGTCAATTGCAATTAAATCATAATTTGTCCTAAATAGATATTTGCAAGAGCCGAACAACATTTTTGATACCAATTTTATTTAAAAATGTGTTCAAAGTACCATATACCTGGCTTCTTTACAAATATACTTTTCAGAAGTCTGCCAATGCGTGAGCCAGGGCTGACCACAGGGAGATGTCATAGGGAGTCCTTGATTAGTTGCCAAATTAATAGCACTGATGTAAGTTGTTACTATGGCTCAGAGGCAAAAATATCTCTCTTACACTTAGGATGGTCAGGATCTCTGCTCCTTGTTGGTTAGAACAGGTAGAGTGCTTCTAGCCATCCAGACCCAAGAGGAAAAAGGATTTGCAAAGATCGTAGCAAGTCGAAGAGAGGGGTTTCCCTTTCAGGCAGGGTCCTTTTCATTCCACTTGACTTTTTCCTTTAAAAACACATCCAGTCAAAGAAGAGCAAAATTCAAACAGCAATGATTAAAGGACCAATGTCTAATTGAGGAGGTGCAGGAACCAGAAACAAAATTTTGTATTGAAAATTAATATAGGTTTCCTATAAGCCAGTTGATACGTGTATTTCCTAACATTGATTATATTAAATATTAATTAACTAGAATAATTATTTGCTTAAATTCTTTGGGTCAGGTCATCTTTGGTTTGTAAATTACCAACTGGTTATGAATCATAGATTCAGGGACTGCGTCACTTCTTTTCAGCATCTTTCCTGGATGCCTAGGGGTCTAAGAGTTAACAGCGGACCCTTCTGCCTGCCCACCATGGAATTATCCTCATCCAGGGCAGAACGGATACCCTCGGTTTCTAATCTAGGCGTGCTTTTCTCCCCAGGAGCCCTGAATCCTCCTGGGGAGGATTTACTCATCTCATCTATGAAGAAGACAAGAGAGCATTTTCCGGAAGATCCCAGCAGCCTCACACTTCACTCTCACATCACAGCGCTCTGTTGGAAGGATTTTCTCTGAAAAGGTGCTTCTTATCTTGCTTTACTTTGAAACCTCTTCAGAGGAGAGCTCTGGCCCAGGCAGGTGGTGTAGATGTGAGATAAGTCCTGTTTTATGGCATGGAGTTCTGAGTTGTGAGGAGAGTGCGGGCTCGATGTGGTGTGGCGTGAGCTGGATTCCAAGCTAACAACTTTGCGGGCACAGTTTGTTCTTTAAGAAAAACGACAGCCTGGTCAGTGTTACCACTTTGAGTCTCTCCTGAATTTTTAAGGTGTAATTCCTCATCAGCAGCTTTGAGGCAACTTTTTTTTCTTCAACCAGGGCAGGCTCTTTGAAGTTTGTGACTGTGTTTTGATTTTAAAACTTTATCTCTGGTGGCTCACACCTGTAATCCCAGCACTTTGGGAGGTTGAGGAGGGTGGATCACCTGAGGTCAGGAGTTCAAAACCAGCCTGACCAACATGGAGAAACCCTGTTTCTACTGAAAATACAAAATTAGTCAGGGTGTGGTGGCACATGCCTGTAATCCTAGCTAACTCAGGAGGCTGAGGCAGGAGAATCATTTGAACCTGGGAGGCGGAGGTTTTGGTGAGCTGATATCATGCCATTGCACTCCAGCCTGGGCAAGAGGAGCGCAACTCCGTCTCAAAACAAAACAAAACAAAAAACCTTTTATCTCAAAAGCTGTATCTATAGTGTCCACGCACATAGTTTTGTGAATAGCTATTTTATTATTGTGTGTCAGTATCAGTAAATAGGCTGTTATCATGGGAATGGTAACTCTTACATGTTTTGCTAAAAGCTAAAGTTTATGTCTATTGGAAGTAAATCTTGAAAGAAATATTTTTAGAGGATAAAATCCTAACATATTGTCTGCGTTGACCTATTTAGCTATATTGTATAGCATAGCTAAGGGACAGTGAGAAAAAGTGGGTTGACTGGCTATCTGTGATATATAGCATTTGCAGGTTATATCACGAATAAATTATCACTACTCTGCTACATCTTGGAAATGCAGTTTCTTTAGTAAATATGGAATGCTACTTCAAGGTCACATCTACTCGTTTTTTAAAAAACAATAATCAGGACTCTTTTTCAGCTCTTACCGCAGAAAATTTTTCTGCAAGAAAAGTATTTCTAGAAGATGGCCAACTATATTCCTATTAGCAGCTAACATTGGAAAAGAAATGCAAATGTGATTGCATCTTGTAACTTGGTAACTGGAAGTACACACATTCAGGCAGGGAAAACGGATTTGACAAAATGATCCATTTTGACAACTACCCTCCCCCTGCTTGGCCTGGTGCATATACTCATGTGTCAGATTCAGTCTTATTTTGAGTTGAAGGATCTGCTGAAAAGTGTGTGCAGCTGATTCCCAGTTGGGAAAAGCTCAGAGCACTGAGATAGTTTTTCTTACAGTGTGGTCCATCCGGTTCTTAGAAAGTTGACAGAGGAAGATGGCTCAGGCCAGGCAGCAGCTCTAATTAGCTCAGCCTTCTCTGGTGTCATAGCTGGGAGTCCTCTAAAATAGATAGATGTGATTGCTTACACTTCCTTCTCATAAAAAAAAAGACAATTACAAGGGAACCCTGGGCTCTTCTGGACATGATGATCAGTAAAGCAACAAAGTCTAATTCTCACTGCAATTTGACAGTGTTTTGGGTGTGGCTTAGAGAATTTGGCAACATCTCCGTAAATGGGACTAATTGGAAGCAAGGCCATACTAAATTGGTCCACACAAAACCCCACAGCAACCTTACCCCAGGAAGTCTCTTGCTTGAGTACAATTTGGAAGTGCTGCTTTTTGCTGCTTTTTGCTGCTTTTGCAGTATTAAAATGAGGTAAGACAAGCAGGTGGACACATCTCAGAGTTCTGGGTCAGGTGTGCCACCATTGTATAGGCAGCAAAAACCTGTCACAGTAAACATGTGGATTGGACAGGAACTAATCCAGAAAGGAATTAGTAGGCCTGATGTGTTTTTACATGGTGTTTCAAATTGATTGGTTAATCCTCATGGCGTCTGAAGTGAGGAAGTACAGAGAGAAGCCCCACAGAGACTGCAACTGAACTGGGATTAGAACGCAGCCAGAGTAATTAGTCCACTAAAGCAAAGAAAGCAGAGAGGAAATTTCTTATATTGTACTTGGTTAATAGATTTCAAGTGATGCTTCATTTAAGGGAAAATAAATTTTGAGTATTTTGAACTCAATTAAGGTACAACTTTGAGACTACATTTTGAACAAGATAAGCAGAGTGGCTTCTGAGTCTTTATTTCATGATGTGCTTCACGTGGAAACATTCCCCACTTCTTTATATTTCTCTGGCTTCTGACATTGTTTAAGGATGAACTCAAATGATAACTCCTTCATGAAGTCTTTTCTGCTTATAAAAGTAGTTATGACTTCCCACTAAGCGTTTTAGTTCTCATCTTTACAGCAACTCTGTGAACACTTTAAAGATAAAAGGAGCTGAGATTGAGAAAAATAAATTGCTAGTGAATGTCAGAATTCAAACTTGTGAATGCTCTGAGCTCATGCACATGTCTTGTGAAAAACCAGTTTCCTCCTACCCTATAGGTAATTAATCTACACTTTGCTTTCATCTTGATCATTATTTAAATATGTTTATATTACTCTTGCAATTTGTTAATGTTGCAGTTCTGTGAAAGCAGAAACTAAAGATATTTCTAATGAAAACTTCCCAGTAGCTGGCACAATGTACCAAAGATGACTTCACTATATTTTTTTTAAGAAATAGAAAGGAGTCTTATGTGCTGGGACCAGCACTTATTCTTACCAAAATTGATATGGCCCACGTGTGGTAGGAAATGTTTTTATGCTCGGTCCTGTTCTGAACATTCCCAATATGGTTTTTATAAGAGCTCCACTCCAGATCTGAGAATACTTCTTGAGAAGGTGCAACACTTTGTATGGAGAGACTAGCACAGAAAAGAGTTTATTAAGTAAACAAATGATTGAATGCAAAGATAATCCTTACGTGGAGAGACTATACTTTCTTACAACAGAGAAAAATGTTTTCTGTCTTTGGCCAGTCAAATTGCATCTATGAGAGTGCAGTTTCTACCCCTTGTAGAGAAATTTCTGGCTAAATATGCTTTAATAGCAATACTAATCTCCAATGCAGAGAAAATACAACTTGGGAGAACTGGTGGAATGGCAGCGCTCTGCTAAGATTTCTATTATTCTCAAGAATGTGTTGATGATCATCTTCCTTATCTTTAAACAGTTACTATGTTTACCTCCAAGTGAATTTCCTTTCTCCATGGAGATGCTATTTTGGTAGCGATCCTCTTTTCCTGTACAAATGTCAAAATCTGCTTAGTAAGGAAACATCAATGAAGTGCTTCACTTGAAAACTACAGATGATCTTGAAGAACGTAGTTAATCATACAACCAAAGTCAACATAAAGCTGAATCTCCCAGAGCGGAGGTAAAAGCGGTTATGAATCATCTGACATTCACTGTGTGGGGTAGAGAGGGAGAGATAAGCAGAGAAGAACAGCTACATTATGATGCTTGGTGTATGAAGTAGAGAGGAAAGGACTCCATGTCTGGCAGTACAACATAGTTTTGCAGCACAGAGAGCTCAATTTGTTTCACTAACATCTAGGATACATTTGGAAAATGTAGTAAAGAAAGAAATATGCCCAGATATTCCACCACTCCATTATCCTTCATATATCCTGTATCATGCATGGAGAAAAGAATGATGGAGTTGTTTACTAGTTAGATCCCTAAAATTCATAAACTCATAGAATGTCAGAGTTGGAAAAGATTTTAGAAATTCTTTAGGTCAGGTTATTCTTGACAGGGATTATCAAATCTTGCCTTCTGCATAAGAATCCCATAAGATCCTTGGGTTGTGACATAATTCTGATACAAGGTCAACTAAATGGCATTGGTTCAGACTGATTGACTCATTCATTCATTCATTCATCCAACAAGCAAGTGTTGAATGACCCCTGTGTGTCAGTTTCTGTACCACTGGTTTCCAGGGAGGTAATGAGGAAGAAGTCAAGGGCTGCACCCTTGAAGAATGCAGGGGCTAGAACTGGAATCACAAACATAAACATTGAATTCTGCTACACATAACGCTTGTTAAAAAGTGAGCGTTTATAAAATGCTATAGAAATGCAGAGGAGGAGATCGTTTTTGTGTTTGGCACAGTTAGGGAAAATCTTTCAGAAGTGGCATTGAAGTGAGGACTTTGAAGATGAATGGATGCTCATCATTTGGAGAGAAAAGAGAAAAAGAGAATGGTATTCTAGACAAGAGGAAGAAGCTAAAACTCACAAGTTAACAAAACAGTAAATAACTGCTGGAAGGCAGGTGGGAAGGCAGAGAAGATATTTGCTGTTTAACTTAAGGCCTTGTCAGTCATACCTGTTGTAGTTATTTCAGTGTGTATGAACACTGCATATCCCGTTTCTTCTTTTCAGTCTTAAGCAGGAAGCAGTACTCATTTCTAGAATCATGAGGTATGTTATGTAAACATCCATGGCAGCCTTCACAAGAAACCTTATCTTCTTTGATTTACGTAAACAGGAACCAAATCCTGACATATTATCAAAAACAAAAACAGCTGGCAATAATCACACTCTACAAATCCACAGCATATTTGACATTTTAAAAAGATGAAAAAATAAAAAGTGCTGCCTTTTTAAAATAGGTACTCTTGACATTGAAGTATGTTACATTACCTATCTTTTTTGGAATCTAATTTGAAATCATATCTGTAGTTCATGTTTGCACTTCAATTTTCACAAACCCTACTGTGAGAGTCCCGTTATTCCATTTGACATTGAACTTTGAAGTTGATGGTAAAATCACAAAATAGGGGGAAAAAAATTACTTAGCCAAATGCAGACAGCCTGGTATAAAGCTGAAGGAGTTTTAACTGTTCAACCTTAAGGGACCTGTAAAAAATATGATGACTTTAAGGACAAGTAGCAAATTTAAAAGCCGAAGAATAAAGCCCCCTAACATTTTTTAAAGACATGCTAGCACACTTGGGAACCATTTGCATCTTATTTTTGTGTTTGCATTTTCTCTTTGAAAATATACTTGGCAAAATGCCTGTGGAATAATACCTAGGAAGAATAATTAAACCCATTTCTGTCAGCTGTTTCTTAATGTAACTAAGCCATCCATTTCTATTAGACTCAATTCTCTTGCTCTAGGACTTTTGCAAAGGTCAAGGCTCTGCTCAATAGTACTTGTTGTTTAAATAAAGCCACAAGTTTATATCTATGTTGTTTCTTCCAACTCTCAAAGGCCTCAATGATTCTCAACTTCTTATAGCACTGGATCTTCCAATTTATCACCTAGAATTAAAACTTCACATCTGTAAAATGATTACATGTCTTCAACAATTGCATGTGCCAATTTGTTTTCCCTCTTTTAAATGCCATTTTAGAGAAGCACTGTAAAAGTGGCCAAAGAGGCCAGGTGCAGTGGCTCAAGCCTGTAATCCCAGCACTTTGGGAGACTGAGGCGGGAGGATCACCTGAGGTCAGGAGTTCAAGACCAGCCTGGCCATCATAGTGAAACCCTATTCCTACTAAAAATACAAATATTAGCCAGGTGTGGTGGTGAGTGCCTGTAATCGCAGCTACTCGGGAGCCTGAGGCAGGAGAATTGCTTGAACCTGGGAGGCGGAGGTTGCAGTGAGCCTAGATTGTGCCATTGCACTCCAGCCTGCGCAACAAGAGCAAAACTCTGTGCCCACCAAAAAAAGTGGCCAAAGAAATAGGATGGCCTGTGGGAGTAAAAATTTAAGAGGCATGTTGGTATTGCACTACCCACACACACCCAACCCAGTGACTGGAATATGTCATGCAAAGGCATAGTTATCATGCATGAAGAATTACCTCAGTCTTCAGTTTGCTTTCTTCAAATAGAGCCTTCACATCAGAAAATGTAATGTTTTGTCTTACACTGGTTTTATTGCTTATCCTTTAGTCTCTCTTTTTAATTTTCTTGTGAAAACAACTCTACATAACTTCACATCCATTCCTAAGGTATGACCACCATCCACTTCCTAAACCCATGGAATGCAATGTACTTGTAGCTTTCTTTAGTGCTGTGTTTAATAAATGCTTATTAACTCACTAAAGAAAGAAAAAGGAGCCTCTGATCTTTATATGAATTTCCAATCTCTCCAGTGTTTTAATAAAAATAAAGCATTTCTCTCAGTCCATTTGTTTACATTCTATGGTCCCTAAGGGCTGATGCCTTCTTGTTTAACTTTAACAAGTAGCAAATACTAGGAACAGCCAGAATATAAATTATTTACTGTTGTTAGTGAACAATACTCACTGGACTTAATCGAAGCTTATAGTTGCTCTTAGCTCTAAGTGAACTTTAAGCAAGTATTTATAACCACTTACCATAAACTAGGAAATACTCGTTGAGAAAAAGACTTTCTTTCCCACAGATATATCTTCATTTGCTCTTTGGGTTTTTACAGAAATATGACCATTTCAGTTCTGGTGATGGTACTTTTCAATCAGGTCATACCTTATTTGAAAACAGGTATTTTTTAAAAGGAGGATTTGCCAAACCAGAGAAATCAGTGCCTCCCCTTGGAAATCTCATTTTGGAAAGGTTTGATGTTTAAAAAGTATTTATGGTGTCACAATTTAAAAGAATTGATGCCAAAGTATGCATTTAAACAAAAGAGGGTAGAAACTATTAAAAGTGATACAGTCCTACAAGTAGACGTGAACAGTAACATATTGGAAAGACTATTCCAAAACAGACCACCAATGAACTGCTACTGATGCTTCTTTGAAACTCTGTTACTATCCTTGAGAAAAAGAGAAACTCTTACCTGGCAAAGCGGGGGCATGTGGCAGGATGGTTTCCTGTGTTGTCCTCTGCTATTAGCATTTTGTCCACATCATGCTTTCTAAACTATTTATTATTCATCCTAACTCCTTTTATTTTGTCTTAGTACTGTTTGATCTTATTTTTCTCATTGACATTTTGGTATTATTTTTTCCCAAATGTATTATCTTTCATTCATCTAAAATGATTTTCATTTTCTTAGATTGGCTTGATAAGACACTTCATATTGGAGATAAACACAAGGAAACTGAGTTGTCATAGATGAGTTTCTCATGTTATTCTTGCATGCACCTTTTCTCTAGCTTTTCCTACCATTTTTATTTCTGTCTAATTATTTTCTCTAGATCCATTTTGTTTGTTTTCTTGTTTGTTTTTTGTTTTTGAGATGGTGTTTCGTTCTTGTTGCCCAGGCTGGAGTGCAATGGCGTGATCTTGGCTCACTGCAACCTCCGCCTCCCGGATTCAAGCAATTCTCCTGACTCAGCCTCCCAAGTAGCTGGGACTATAGGCACGTGCCACCACACCCAGCTAATTTTTTGTATTTTTACAAAAAAACAATTTTTAGTAGAGACGGAGTTTCACCGTATTAGCCAGGATGGTCTCAATCTCCTGACCTCTTGATCTGCCCGCCTTGGCCTCCCAAAATGCTGGGATTACAGGCATGAGCCATCACACCCTAGGATCCATTTTTAAAAAGTTGATCCATGGGTAAGCAGCTCCAGACTCTTCTGGTACAAGCTTTGCCTAGAATTCTTATTTAATTTCTCTAACGTCACCTACAAATATGTATGATGCTAGAATCCCATTAAGAAAGATTGAAGAATTGAGAAAGAAAATTGTTCATCAAATTAGCTTGACTTTCCTGGAACACAACAAGCAGCTCAGATGCACCAGACGGAAACTTATGAGTAGAAAATTTTCAGGCACCATATGCCTTTCTTACAGTGAAATTAAAACCTGAAGAGATGTTTATCTGGGGGCATTTTTGCTAACATTATCCCAAGCACGGGTCCTGGGTCTTGGTCAATAGACCTCTGAAACCTTTCACTTGATTTCATGTCACCATGAACATAGACACGGAAGACTAATTTGGTTAATTATTGGTGTCCTGGTGTTTTAGGGTGGAAGGGCAATTTTAACCCCTAAAAATCACATGACTACTTCTTTGTATCTATTAAAGTATATAAATGATTATAAAGTATGGCTAGCAAAAGTGACATTTGGTGGCGGGAAACTCACATAACGTAAAAGAAAGAAAGTAAAGATAGGTAATATATAAGGGACTATGTCTCATTTCTCTAGTGAATTCACTGATACAATAACCTATCTGTAAGTAGCTATGACCAAGTAATATTAGAAAGGTGGAGGGCTGCCCAGTACTGCTGAAACTAAGCTCCCAGGCTAGAGTTGGTGTAAATTGGTTTCTTTGTTTAATTTTATTTAGAAAAATTGTACTAAAATTGGACTAATGAAAGCATTCCTACTTATTAATTGCTCCCAATCTGAATATGCTTTAGTTTTAATTCCTTATTCTAGTGTTTAACAGATAAATGAACAGTAAGAATTTCGCTTTGCAGTTTTCAAACTTTCACAATCAAGAAACATATATGTACAATGTAAAATAATTATATAAAAAGAATGCTTGAGTAAGTTATCAATGTGACCAAGTTCACATTATTGTGACCAGGTTCACATTATGACCAATTCATTTTTCAAAATAGCCCCCACATACATTCGATACAGAAATGAAATTAGAGGGATAGTCATCTGTTTTGCGACACAATAAAATCTGGTTGTAATGTAAGTAGTTTACTTATATAAAATGTTTCCATGACAGTTCCATGTAAACATTCAAGTCATACCTGTGTCTAAATTATTCATTGATAGAGCATCATTCATGCTCCCCTAGATTAACAGGAGCACATTCTCAATGCTCCAACTCAATGACCAAAATGTTATTTTAACAAGGTAGGACAATGTAGAAATTAGACAGTTTGCAGCTGTCAAAATATTCCTTGCCTTATTCAAGGGACCTTGAACATCTATAGGCAAACCTTTAATTTTAAGAAAGGTTGAAGAAATTCTTTTTGTAGTTTTGGGTATTTGGATTTTTTTTTTTTACTTTTTATTTTTAGCTGTGGGGTACATGAGCAGGATGTACAGGCTTGTTACATAGGTAAATGTGTGCCATGGTGGTTTGCTGCACCTATCAACCCATTACCTAGGTATTAAGCCCAGCATCAAAAATCGTCAAAAGCAATTGCAACCAAAGCAAAAAATGAAAAATGAGATCTATTTGAATGTTGAATTTTAAAATAGAGTCTCTCCCACGGACAGCAAATATTTCTTAAGTAGTTTTGTCATGTAAGGAAAACAATTTTTTCTTTAATCAGCATACCCCATAAAGTCAACAAAAAGTCACTGCATAAGGACATTAGATTATTTAAGGCCGAGGTGTAAAAAAATTCGAAATAAACTGGTGAGGGGAAAAAATCAAAAAGTAATTAATATGATAAATAAAACATTTCCCTGGTAAATGTAGCTAGTGAACAGACAGACAACAAATCTCACACTTCCCCCAAGTGTGATTAACATAACTCTCAAAGAACATGTATTAAGCACCTCCTAAGAGGACACTTTTCTAAGTATGAGTGACTGAAGGTGTGTGCCTGTGCCTCTTGGCGCTGGCTGTCCATCTGGTTGTCTCTGTTTGGGAGATGTTGATGTTGATGCCCCTTTCTCGGTGCCCTCCTCATCCACCAGTAGAGGCTTCCCTGGGGTTCATGGGTGTCTGGGGACTTAGTTTTCCTCCCTGCTTGCCTAAGTCTGGGTGTACAGGGTAGAATTAAGCAGTTTACTCTGATGAGATTGCACTGTTCTAGTGTAAAGTGGAAGGGTAGTGAAAAGGATAGGCTTTTTTATTCCAAATTCTATCCCTTGTAGTATAAAGAGTAAGAGTTGAAAAGTGAAAGGTAGGTTGTGTAAGTTTTTGCTTTTTTTCTAACCCTGAAGAATATTTAAGCCCTATGGTCTTGGAAATTCCAAAATGTCTACAGCCCTGGAGTTTACTAGGAAGTCACTCATTCATGCCTCTTTGAAATCTTTTCAAAAACCTAAAGGAATTTGCAGATTTTAATTGAGGGTAACCAGGGTTACAGTAAAAAAAAAAAAACAAATATATATATATATATATATCATGTGACAATTAAAAACAAATAATTAACTAATTATTATTTTGTACTTATTAATTCACCAAAAACAAGTTTGAGGCATAAAAATGTTAAAACATACCTAAAGTGGAGTAATTAAAATACAAAGAGAACAAGGTTACATTAAAAAGAAAGAATGAGTTGTGTCTTAATAATGCTTAGGCACAAATTTAGCTTTAAGCCTCTGGAAATATGTTTTTAAAAAGGATTAGATTGGATTAGATTAGATTTGGTCCTTGGTGTCAGATGAAAAGAAAAAAGGACAAAGCAGAGTAATGAAACTATTTTTAACTGACTTAGTTCTACAAAGCATGTTTCATATATCTAACAAAAATATATTTTGCTGGGTCATTTCAACTATGGTTTTGCAGAATTTCCGGCTTAAATCAAATGCTATTATTATTCATCATCAGAGCATCATGTTTCTCTCCTTCTAAGTGGCTATCATAATAGTAATGTGTGAGTGATTATTACCTGTATTTCGAACTAAGGGAATGTAAGTTCTGAGAGTAGAGACCAAATCTACTTTTGCTCAATGTTATATTTCAGGTGCAAGGCTGGCACAGGGAAGCACTTGGTAAAAATTTGTTGAATGAGTTAATTCTTCTAATAAATACCTTTCATACCATCCCCTCAAATCCCAGGTCTTTACATTAAATTTCAACCTGTGTAATAAATTTTATGAAAAAAAGTAAAAATAATGTAATCTAATTTCTAGGTTTTTTGATGACATGATTATTAAGTAATATGGCTTGGAAAATCTTGAGGAATATGTGAGCCAAATTCCCCTTAGATTGTCCCTTCAAATATTGGATGTTAAGTTCTGGCAAGAGCTGGCCCACAAGAATTTGTGGTTAAATTTTCTAAAAACAAAATGCATCCACTGCTTACTCATTAAAGAAAACTGTACACCAACATTAAGTGAAACAGTGTACATTCTTCTGTAAAAATGCAGAGGTTTGGGTTGTGTTACGGCCAAGGTGGAGAGCTGATTCCCTTTCCCTCAAAGACAGTGGTGAAAAGAGATGAGAAGGGGACCTGGGGGCCAGCCAAGCTTGAGTTTAACTCCCAGTTCTGCCACTTGATATCACTGTGACACTGGGCAAGTATTCTTTGCTTAAGCTGTAAGTCGATGCATTGTGAAGTGTGGCAATGACACCTGCTACTTCTCAGAATTGTGGAGGTAAAGTAACAATGAATGAAAAATGTTCAACACATAGTAGGATAATACATAGATATATATTTTTAATGGATGCCTTTTTCAGGCCATCTGCTCAATGTAAGTGAATAATGCCATTTAGCTTCACCAAAAGTACACCTAATTCCCTGGAAGAATTCTGTAACCAAGGTGATTTTGGGGTCAATAACATGTTAGTGAAAGTTTTCCAGAAGTTTCCCTAATATGCCTAGATCTCAATCACTAGTCACTGAATTAAGAGTAAGTAAATAAGTCAATAAATTTGGATCTGAAAACGCTTGATTTTGGTTAAGTTGTAGCTGAAATAAAACCCTAAGACCAATTGACAATCGGAGTTTATTTGAGCTTTTACATTGTTTTTCCCCACCTATGGGCTTACCTTCTGAAATCTGAGTTTTTGACTATTCTTGAATATTAGTGAATTTCTAATTATAATTAGTTTTTTTTCAAGCCAAAATGTGTTCCATCTCTTTCTTGACATTGTACAGCACATTTTAAAACAGGCTCTCTATATGCTTGGACTTAGGTAACATGAAATAAGGCTTAAGTATTTAATGGAAAAGGAAATATTGATTATTATTACAACATATTTTCTGGTATATTTTTGCATTACTGGATGCTAACAGGCATTCAATGAACTTAGTAAACAACATCATTTAGAAACAATCTTTATTTTATTATAGCCTAGGTGTCTCTAACTTGCATAATTGCTTTATTTACAAAAACTGGAATATTCACAATTTCCTCTGTAAGAAATCTATGTTTCATTGAAAGATAAACAATTCTCTTTTTGTTCGGGAGACAGATTTAGATTTTAATAACCTACACTCTCCCATCTGCTCCAACTATAAATTGTACATACAATTTATCATCATGACAGGATGTTGCCAGGTCAGAATCATTGTGCAGGAATGGCATATCTAGAGTCCACTCTCTTCTGAAAAAGTCATCGGGTCCTTTGTCACTGAGAGCAGGTCATTTTATTAGTTTGGAGAGCTACCATGTGATACAGAAAGAAGGGGCATGTACTCCCAATAGATCTCAGAAGCAGTATGACTATATTAGAGATATGGCTAAACATATAAAATAATTCAATTATACTGGCATATCAGTTCTTAAATTGTTAAGCAGTTATCCTAAAAGGAGCACAAACAAATGAAATATCCAAACTTAGGATAGACAATATTTTGTATAAAAGATATCTGAAAGCAAAATGGGCATTTGTCTATTTCAAAATATTTGAAAATAAACATGGATTGATGAAAATAAGAAGTTTGGGTTCTAGACACTAACTCTACAACCCCCCCCCGCCCCCCCACCCCACACAAATGGTAGACCACAAGTAGGTCTCTCTTAAAGTCTGTGACTTTGTACCTTTAAGAAGAACAGGCAGGAGTCAGTGCTGGGAAACATCAAGTGTTTTGAGATTTGCCTGGGGATCCTGCTGTGCTTCACAGCTGTGATTGTTACCATTTGCTTACTAATTCTGATAAAATATGAGATGCATTAAGTGACTAATGTTTTTGAAAAAAAATCTTTTGTTTAAATCTTCTAGAAGATGGTGAATTCAAATGCAGAAACAGAAAATTTGAATGGCAAGAGAAAATAACAGAGGGATATCCTGTGTATTTATTGTACCTCCACTGTGTTTCAGGTTACTGGGGGCTTTGACCTTGGGTGGTCCTAGGCCTAGAGCTGAATCCACCAAAAAAAAAAACACCTCACAGGGAAAGGTGGTCTCCACACTTAGCAACTTGGTACTAGCTTAATAAGGTCACTGAAGATCTGTAAACAAACTCAGAAGGAATCCATGGGTAAAAAGAGGATGATCAGCATAGAAGGAGAGGGCCAGGGGAGCAAAGATCATTCATGTCCCACCTGCCCCAGGTTAAAGCATAACCTCAGCCTTGGAGGAACAAGATTATTATCACCCAATGGGTTCATCTTGCTCGGTGTCCAGAAAAGCCAATTTACTGAGACGGCATTATTGCAACAGAAAAAAATTTAACAAACATAGAACCATTTAAATGGAAGATCAAAGTTTTATTATTACTCAGATAAGTCTGAAAATTCAGAGGCTAGAGTTTTTTAAGGATAGTTTGGTGGGCAGGGAGGTAGGGAATGGGGAGTGCCGACTGGCTGGGACAGAGATAAAAGCATAAGGAATCAAAGCTGTCTTCTTGCACTGTAAGTCCCTGGGTGGGAGCCACAAACAAGATGAGCCAGTTTATCCATCTGAGTGGCATCAGTTGGTCCATCAGAAGGCAGGGTCTAAAAAATACCTTGAACACTAATCTTAGGTTTTACAATAGGGATTTTATCCTCAGGAGCAATTGGGGAGGTTAAAAATATTATGGCCTCTGGCTGCATCACTTGACTTCTGAGCCATAATTTCTAATTTTATGATTAATTTCATAATCTAATTATAATTAATTTAATTTAGTTCTGCAAAAGTCTAATTCCCAAGGAAGGAGGGGGTTTGTTTTGGGAAGGGTCTGTTGTCATCTTTGCTTCAAAGTTAAACTATAACTTTCAGGGCCTACACCCATGAAAGAACAAAGGCTGCTTGAAGGTTAGAAGTAAGACGGAGTCAGCCAGGTCCGATTTGTTTCATCATCATGATTTTTGAAAGTTTCGTGACCCTCCAATCTCCAGAAAGTTGTGACATTCACTGGGCCCTGCCAAAGCTTAAATCAAACACCATCTTCCAAACATTTATATACTCCTGTTTAGATAAAATGTATTAAATAAGCTATTGAGAAATAATGTGACTTCTTAAGTGCCATTAAAAGGGGGATAGCGATGTCTTAGATAAGGGGATAGGATCTTGTGGGTACTAGAAAGACATGGTTCACTTATAGATGATCACTGTTTCTAGGTTTTGTGGAACAATTCACTGTCAATCTTCCAAGTGTGAATCTGCTATTATAAGTATAATCACTTCTGGGCATCCTATACATTTTTATTGTTTAATCAGTTTCTTTTTTCTTTTCTTTTTTTTTTCAAGACAGAGTCTTGCTCTGTTGCCAGGCTGGAATGCAGTGGCTCAATCTTGGCTCACTGCAACCTCTACCTCCCGGGTCCAAGCGTTAACCAGTTTCTGAAAAGACTGAGAATGAGATGGTGGAACCTGTCCACTCAACCTTCTTGTTGCCCCTGAGAGACTACCTGCACCCAGGCAGCCTCCAGACACAATAACAGAACCAAACCAGACATCTGACCACACTCACTACGGCCAAATGTGTGTAGAGCTTGCAGAGTGAGTCTCCCTGATTTGTAAAAAAGCCTCATGGTCTCTTCTGGCCAATGATGCCTTCTCTTGCTTTCTTTCGAATGTGAGCGGGAGCCATAGAATAAAAGGCGATGCAGTGCAGCAGCCAGCATCTCAGACACTGCAGCTGCCGTGGGTTTGAATCAACGCTCTGCTACATCAGAACCTGCCTTAGCCCCTCTCTGCCACAGTTTCCTCATCCCACTATGCCTGTCTTGTGGGTTTTTGGAAGGATTAACTGACGGAGTACAAGAAAAATAGTTGAAACAATGCCAGGTGTACCATAGGAGTGTTGCCCTTGGGGGCTGGGATGGATCTTACACACCCTAGAAAAGATTCACAGAGGAGGAAGTTAAGACCCAGAGAAGTGACATGATTTGTTTCAGTGATGCTGGCCTTGTCAAGACGGAAACCCAGGGCTTCCAGTTACTGTCCTAGGTTCTCTCTACTCTTGCTACTTGTTTTTAAGTTTTAAACTTATGTTATTATTAATACAAAAAACAGAAACTGATTTTTAATAGGGATTTTTTTGTTGTTGTAGGAAATATTAAATTAGCAAGATTGCATTTATTTAAAAAAATAAGTCACTTTATATCTTTTATTTTTAAACTACAGGTTTATGTTGTGTCATCAAAGTTGCTATCAATTTTTTTATGATCAGATGTAGAATCTGTGTTTGTTGAATGCTATATGATACAAGAAACATTATACATGGTATACCTGAGCTGTTCTAGTAGAGATATTATAGAAGAAAGCTTTCTTATGCTCGTAGATCTAAACAGTGACATCTGATTAAGAAATGTTACACATACTGTATAATTTGAAAAGATGAGAAGGCAGAAATATTAAAGGAATCACATTCTAAAAGAAGCTACTTTTGTTCTTTAGATTTCAGCATTATACATTTATTTTTTCATCATAAAAGTAAAGGAAAATGTTCAAACTAATAGAAATAGCATATTCTACTATGATAAGTAAAATGTCTCTTTAAGGAGTTTGAGAATAAGAAGTTTAAAATAAGGGGTTCATACTGACTCTGACCCTCCAATGACAGCAACTTCTTTCTAGGCTGTTTTTAATTAACAGGTTAGAATACCTTCACTTCAATATTTGTATGATGCTTTTATCAGTATCCATAAAGTCTTATTTTATATTTCTCTGTTGTATCAAAATGAGTAAAATACTTTCAGGTTATCTCTCATGAATAACTATTTCATATTACCATGCTTTCTTTTGAATATCTTTACTATATCTTTCTGCAGAATGGTAAATATGTAGGTTTGCTATGTTCTTCCCAGGCTACTGGAAGTTAGCATGAAAAAATATTGATATGCATTTTCTATAGATAAGTGTATCTGCCTTCCTGCACCCAGCCAGGATAAAATAAAGAAATTATAATACATCTACCCATTTCTAACAACCTCCGTGTACAGTTCTTCTGCTGAATTATAGTTTTTCTTTCCACTAAGGAGAAAAACCAACTGAATAAGTGAAGTGAGTTCTACGGACATGAACAAGCATTTCCCACAGGATGTGTGTGTGAGAGTCTGTACCCAGAACTCAGACTGGTGGGAAATTGGAAATTAGATTTATGAGAAATTGATGCTGATTCTTAACTTTTCTCATTTTACAGCCCATTGTTTTCAGAAGAGTATGTGTTTCTCATGGGCAAAGGAGAGAATCCAGAGTGAGAAGCTGAATAAAGTGGGAAGTCCTGGATTGGCGTGGTTTCAAAATATATGATAAGATGCAGGAATTCATCAGCTGTGGGTGAGGCTGGGTGGCTTCCATTGTGACATAGACAGACACTGTAAGAGCTTTAAAAAGTGAAGGAGGATGCAACCAGGTGAATGTTCAGGACACTGGAGCTGCAAAACAAAACAAAACAAAACAAAAAAAACCTAACAGCTGCATCTCAGTCAAACTGCTGTGCACCTCCCCTCTTTTTTTTTTTTTTTTTTTTTTTGGTGGTTTCTAGGTGCAAGTGGGAAGGACCATAACAAAATTACTGTGTTTATCTAACCCAGGAAAGTAAATTCAACACTCTGGTGCATTCACCCTGTGAACAAACTTTATTTTATTCCAGGGGAAACAAACTGAAATTTCAGTGTAGGCAAGATGACTGTTTCTGTGGCAGAAACACTGCGAATATCCCTAGCAGAATGTAACTCTTAATCAGGGTTGTTTATTCGTGCCGGGAGCGCTGCAGGTCACGCAGCTCACTTGGTGCCATTTGGTCTGCCCTGAGCCTTCCTGGACAGGAAGTCCTTAAGATTAAAGATTATATTTTTATGGTCTCATGCCTGCCTAGTCCAAGCTATTAACTGAAGAGAAATGTAACTAGGAGTCAATTTGTAGAAAGGATATTAACGGCCTTTTGCGTGTCACGATGAAAAATAGGAAGGAATCAGGTGGAGTAATGAAGGGAAGAAATCAGCTTGGTTATTGTTTGGAGTATTGGAAATAAGAGTATTTCTGTGTGGAAGTGGAATTGTCATTTGAAATCGGTATTGCATATGTAATTAAAACAAAATTGATAAAGAACTTAGGATATTAACAGGCCAAATAAAGGATTTCATCTTACTTTCTGTGGCTGCCTTTTTCAAACACTGTTTTTCCAAAGCAATATCTTGGCAAAAGGAAACAAGTAAATATTTGAAAATAAAAGTAAGACTGCTTGTGTGTGCAGGAGAGAGAGGCTGGTTTTTTGTTTTTGTTTTTGTTTTTTTCCAGTTGCCCTTGATGCTGTGACTTATTCTACAATTGTTTAAATGGAACGCATTTTGAAAATCTAGTTTCTCCATACCGGCCTGGTGAGTGACTTGTGGTTCTGCATTTCATAAACACACCCCTTGGGTTTATATTTTTGCATTTACTATTTGTCAAGGTAAGGTAATAAGGTGCTATGTATGATTAAATTACTTTAAAAATTCCTTTAGCTTTGCAGCATGAATCAAAGTTAATAACAACAGAAAATTCATACTTCTTTCCTATGCATGTTGCTTCTATGATAGTTTTAAGACCCATAACTTTGAATACATATAAGTTTTCAGAGAAGACTGAAAGTTTTGGGACTCTGGATGTGTCTGTGCACGTGTGCACATTGGAGTATTCACTTCAATATGGAAATGAAACTGCTCAAACATTGTCCATGAGGAACCTTTTAAATTTTTGATTCCTTCTAATCCTCTGTTAACCTTCAGTGAGTTGCAAGTTGAGTCACAGAAATATTAACATAATCCTTCATATAGGAAATAATTTCCTTAATTTAATAACTCAAACAATTGCTGTTATCAATAAAGCAGCTGCTTATTAATACATAACAGTAATTATGTACATTAATCTAATGTGCATCTGAAAATAGAGAATGAAAAGTTTGGTATTAATAAAATAGATCATTTCTAAAAGGAATATCATAACGGCCTAATGTTTTGATTTGGAAAAATGGAATTAGTTCGAATTTTAAAAATAATATTTGATTTAAAAGCAGATATAAATTCTTTTGAGAAAATCTGAAGAAAAAGAAAAATGCAAAGAAGAAACTAACTGTAATCCGTGATCTCATCATCCGGTAATAACTACTGTGAACATTTGGGTTTGGCTAATTTCAGCTCCTTTTCTATGCGCACATAGAGCTTTAAGTAGCTCTATACAAACCTGCCAATGCCAGTAGCTTTCAAAACAGGATTCTGTTCCTTCATTTCTTTTTACATACTATAATGAGAATATTTTCTAATTTCATTGTTCTTCCACAATTTACATTATAGTGTACTTTATCAGCTTTTTATTATTGGCCATTTAGTTTTACAATTTTTTTCATAGCAGATACTTAAAATGGGAAGTTATCTTCATACTAAGCACTGTGGGCTCCTGACAATGTACCTGTGTTTCAGGGACAGTTGGATATTGAGAACAATACGTTTTCAGACCTTTTTTGGAATAAACTCCTTTAGTCTTTCCCCCCTTTATTTGTACCCAGAGATCCACAGTCTAGATTTTCCCATTTAAAATTTTCTCACTGTTCTATTAGCTAACATCAAACTGCTAAATTTTTTTTTGGAGTTTATACTTTGGAAAAAAAAAAAGTTGTCTTAGGTACTGTTATTTGGCTCACGTGGGCTTTTCAAAACCTGGATATTATTTTCACTCATTTTTAAGTGCATCACATCAATACTAAATATTACAACAGATTATCCTTGCACAGAGTTGCTCAGACACACCGAATGCAGCTTCCTTCTAATTTGTAAAGGCCGATTTTGCACTTATCTGACAGGGCTAAGAAAGTTTTCTTTCCTGTTATTTTTCTCATTTTTGTCCTTATATAGTGGGTTTTTGGTTTTTTTGTTTTGTTTTTTTAAACAGAAGGTGGCTATTTCATCCCAGAGTCTGAGAGGTCAGGCTGGTTGGGGACGGAGGCTATGTCAAGAGAGGTTTGCGGTGCGCCTGTCTGGAATGTGCTCTCCAGGGAAACTTGCAGGTGTTCAGATCACTCCTGGCTGTATGAATCTTTGTCCTACTACTTTCAAGCAAAGGAAAGTTGCCCGGGGTTCATGCACACAACCAATTAAACGTAAAACAGATTCCATGGGAAGCAAGAAATTCTGGAGGTTTTTTGAGTCTCATCCATAAAAGTTTTTCTACTGTCCTCTGCATCACAACTTAGAACAGTGTCACTGCAGTGTCAGTGTGATCATTCTCCATATGCATACTTCACTGTTTTATCATCCTTTTTTTGGAGAAAGAGAAAATGAGCCGTCACTACTTTTAGTTGCTTCCCCACGTTACTTTTGCTTCAGAGCTAAACTCATTAATGAACAAGTTACAGAGCATGGGGGAAAAACAAAGTACCTGGCTTGGTTTAGACTCTGACGAGTACTCATGTGAAATCTGTGAGTGCGCTGGGTGGCTTCTCACAGGTATCAGTCTGAGCCTGGGCATCTCTGCCAGAAGACAGTGAATCTACACCCGAGATCTGAGATTGCTGCCAGTGCACTAAAAAATAGAAAACAAAGAAGCCCAGTGATAAAAGACGTGTGGGATTTTGTTCACCGGAATGTAGTAAATTAAACAAAGTCAACCAGAGTGATCACAGAGTGAAAAAACAACAAACAAGAAGCTACCCAAACTAATTAAAATCTTAACACTCTCCCCACCCCCACCCTCAACCCCAGCAGCTTTGATTGACACTTCATAGTTAAGCTAGTCCGTTTGTTTTTAAGGCCAAAGTTCCCATAGCATAAAAATAACACAATAGCCCGTTTGGCAGCTTGCGGACAAGTGCAAGGAGCTTGGAGAAGCGCTGATGGTTCTATTTAAGAAGCAGCTGTTTGTGTCTTCACTTCTGACCCACGGCTGCACTCTGGGCTGGCTGTGCTCAAAGCTCTTTCACACTCCCCTCTCCAAGCGGCTTGCTATTCACGGCATAGAAGCCAGGCGTGTGTTGGTTTCAGCTACTTCCAGAAGCAGATGCGGCAATTACCTTCAGAAGCAAGCGTGAGATGAACTTTGAGTGGTGGCCGGCTTTTTGGATGGCGGTCTGTCCAGGGGGACCTTTATTGCTGGTAATCCTTTTAGATCTTCAGTACCAATTGATTGGTCTTCACTTCAAGCTATTGTCAACACAGATGGCGCTGAGTTTGGAATGCCAGAGGCAGACAAATCCTGCCTGTGTTTATCCAGTTTTAACTTTTGTGCTAAGCGATTCAACTATGAACGCTAGCAAAAGAAAGAAAGAATATTTCCATCAGATGTTATCTGTTCATTGTGAAAACTAATTAGGACACCTACACAGACTCAGAGATAAGCTAATGTTAAGTGATTATATGTATCTATAGGCTCATATATATGTATGTAGTATATCCATGAAAGAAAAGTTTTAAAAATTAAATTTGTAGTCCATTATTCATCTCTTGATATAGTACTTATGTTACCAATAGGGAGAGTCTGAAATGATTTATTTTTACAAATGAAAAATGTGCATTCTGGAACTTGCCCTGTGGAGAAGGAAAAGAAAGAAAGCAAAAAAAGAAAAAAGGAAGGAGGGAAGGAAGGAAGGAAGGAGGGAAGGAAGGAGGGAGGGAAGGAAGGAAGGAGGGAAGGAAGGAGGGAGGGAAGGAAGGAGGGAGGGAAGGAAGGAGGGAGGGAAGGAAGGAGGCAGGGAAGGAAGGAGGGAAGGAAGGAAGGAGGGAAGGAAGGAGGGAAGGAAGGAAGAAGAAAGGAGGGAAGGAAGGAAAAAAAGAAGGAAAGAAAGAAGGAAGGAAAAAAAGAAGGAAAGAAAGAAGGAAGGAAGAAAAGAAAGAAAGAAGGAAGGAAGAAACGAAAGAAAGAAAGAAGGAAGAAAAGAAAGAAAGAAGGAAAGAATGAAAGAAGAAAGAAAGAAGGAAAGAAGGAAAGAAAAATGTGCATGGTTCTGTCATTCTAACACGGTCTTGGGGCAGTGGTTTTGGAACTTTGTACATAGGGGACTCACAGGACAGGTTTGTGAGAGACATGGATTCTCTCCGACATTAGGATCTTGTGTCAGGCCCAGGACCTCCAGGTTTGGTCAGGGGCCTCTGTCAGTGATGCAGGGCTGAGGACCATACTTGGAGAGAGAAGCCCTGCAGGGGGTTTCTGGGCTCAGCTGTGGGAGGGGGCGGGGTAAGGGTGGGGGGTAAAAGTGGGGAGGGGGTGAGGGTGGGTGGGGCAGGGAGGAGTTCGCAGCCAGTTCCTTCCTCATTGAGTCTTTAAGGTACCCGCCCTTTCTGCTGCCCGGACCTACTGTCTTCCAAACTCCTGGCCCTTCCCCAGTCAGATCTTCTCACCTGGGACTCAGTGGAGAGCCACTCTTCTCTCCCGGACCTTTTGTCTGCATCCCTTCCTTCTGTTAGACGATGCTCCTTAGGATTTGTGTCCACCAAACACTTCAGGCCTTTTGAACGTTTCTTTTTTGTCTGTCATTCTTTGAGCTACTTGAGGGTAGTGACTCTTCCTGTTCTCTTTGGCATGCCCGAAGCCTCCCCTGGTCCCTGGCAATAGCAGATGCTGCATAAACATGTGTTGAATGAAAGGTACATGTGAATGGGAATTTTCTAAAGGACAGAACTGACTTTATAAAGGAGGCCAGTTGAAAAAGGCTTGCAACTGTGGGCTGGAGGAGGCTGACAGCCCTCTGGTCTCTCCTTTCAGAACCACAGCACCTGCTCCAGCCTCTGGTGAGCGGCCTGCAGGTCTCAGCGCTCAGTGCTTCCCAGGCCTTAGTTTCCTGGAGAAGTTACAACATTTACAACAGAAAAATAAACCACAGAAATGTATTCTGTCGTCATTCTGGATGGCAGTGGTCCACGATCAAGGTGTGTCAGGGCGGTGCTCCCTCTGCAGGCTTGAGGACAGGGTCCTGCCTTCCGTCTTCCAGCTTCTGGTGGCTCCAGGCATCCCTTGATCTGTGGGTGTCACTCCAGTCTCTGCTTCCACCTTCACATCCTCTTTACTCTAGATCTCTCCTCCGTATGTCTCTTATAAGGACACTTGTTACTGGATTTAGGACCCACTCAGACAACACAGGAAAATCTCATCTCAAGATTCGTATTTACATCCACAGGAGTCTGCTTTCAAATAAGGCCAGAGTTTCGAGGGTTGAGGATGTGGACATAACTTTTGGAGCAGAGTGTCATGAAGTTTCTGGCAGTTTCCTATGGCAGTTCTAGAAAATTATGCCCAGGTATTTCCCTGAGAAAGGGAGCTGCCCAGCTCAAGCCTATGCCCTGTTCCTATGTGCAGACCCTAGCCAGCGACTGGCTGATGGTGGGGTATGTGAAGTCCAGCTGCTTTCCCTCAACTGGTGACAACTCTGAAGGGTCATCTCACCCCAGAGCCCCGGTGGGATAGGCTGGGAATTCACTGTGCTCCATCACTCAGCTCAGAGCCCTCATGGAACAGGCTGAGGGTCCACTGGGCTCCATTACTCAGCTCAGACCCCTCACGGGATAGGCTGAGGGTCCACTCTGCTCCATCACTCAGCTCAAAGCCCCCGTCAGATAGGCTGGGAATCCACTGTGCTCCATCACTCAGCTCAGAGTCCCCGTGGGACAGGATGAGGGTCCACTCCACTTCATCACTCAGCTCAGAGCCCCCGTGGGACAGGACGGGGGTCCACTCTGCTCCATCACTCAGTTGAGAGACCCCGTGGGATAGGCTGGAAATCCACTGTGCCCCATCACTCAGCTCAAAGACCCCATGGGACAGGATGAGGGTTCTCTGGGACTCCATCACTCAGCTGCCCTCTGTGTTGACTCTTGGGGAGCACTCCCTAGGAGACCTCCTCCTCCATCCGTTTCATAGGCTGCTTGCTGCTGAACTCAACCTAAGGCATGTAGCAATTTGTTAAGTCCAGAAATGTGTTGGAAATTTTATTTATTTTTCTACATCTTCTTGTTGAATTCAGCCAAGATGATATAAGCTCTATGCAAATTGATGACAGTTACATTATTAAAAGTTAATATTGCAACCGTTTCTACTTCTTCAGAAAACCATTTATACTCATTTACACGTGAGAGTTTCAAAGATCCTCCATTTATCATCCCTTTAGCTATACATTTAGGAAGCTCCCCAAAGTAAATTTCTTCTAAGGATGAAAAATCCAGGTACTGGGGTCCATCTGACCTGGGTTTCAATCCTGGCTTGGTCTTTTGTGACCTTGCTAGGCTTCAACCCCTCTCTGCGAAGTAAACATAATGCCACCTGACACGTGGTGTTGGGGTGAGACTTCCAAGGACCACACAAGTAAACCCTTAGTGCAGAGCCTGGCATACAGGCAGTACTCAGAAGACAGTGATTGTTGTTGTTTCTTTGCACCCCTGCCTCCAGTGGCCCTGAGTGTCTTTATGATGGACTGTTGGGGGCAAGCTGAGCCGAGGTGCAGGGTTGGTGCAAGCCGTGTTCTCCAAATCCCAGTTTAGTTCTCCTGCAGGGTGTGGTGTGAGAGGCCATTAACTCACTTTTTCTCTTTGCATCTCAGGAGAAGATCTCTGGTCTCTGCCTGCAGGAGAGTTTTATCAGTGTGCCATCCTGAACACACAGGGAACATGAACCTCCCTGCAGGCTGCTTATATCCCTTGGGGCTTGTTTTGAGACCAAGAAGTTTGTCTGGTTGGAAGTGTAATAGCCTGGTACCAGGGTCTCTTCTGCAGCTAGGCAGCTGCTGGGAAAGCTGGGGGCCAAGTCCTGTAGTCCTGAAGTAACGATGCCCCTGGGGGAGCATCAGGAAGCAGAAAGGCTGGCAGTTACTCCGCCCACCTGGGCAGGGGTGTATCTCCAACACTGGGACTCAGGGCACAATGTTTAAGCTACACTGGGCCAGTCTTTCAAATCCTAGCCCCTCCCTGGCTCCTATATTAATTAATTTAAGCAAATCGTGTCCAAATCTCCTCTTCACTATACGTAAGTTTGGTACAGTCTAAGCTGCTGATGGTCCGCTAATCTATATTCAGTAGACAGAAAACTATGAAAATATTTATTCATTCAAAATTGTATGAGGCCTGTGTCGTCTTCTCAGATACTTTGTTTATCTCTCTGAGCTCTTTTATTGAAGGATAACTTTGACATGGCAAAGAATGCAGGTTTTAAGTGTACATCTTGATGGATTTTTATAAATATACATATTTATGTGACCAAAACGCAGATGAAGATAAACCCAGAGCTTAACGAGCCTCTCTGTCTGTCCCCTCCCTGCCAATATCTGCCCATCAAGACACCCATGATCCTAACTTCTATTATTTTTCCCATCATTTATTTTGATCCCTCAGAGCTTGTTACATGTTACTATTGAACTCTTTAATGCACATTATCTATTACATTTAATTATATATTTTTTAACTCAAAGAGAAAAGAAGGCTAGGAAAAAGTCAATTTCTTGCCCAAGTTTATGGAGCTGGTGAGTGGCAAGTCTGGAATCGAATGTGGGTCAGCTGATTCCAGGGCCAGTTGAGCTATCTCCTGCTTCTCCCAGAAAGTCAGATATTAAACAGTCAGATATTAAGTTAAAAGTCAGATATTAAGCTGATCTCAGGTAAGAAAGATAATAGAAGGTAAAAACTAGTCAGTGAGTTCTTAAAGGTGATTAAAAGAATTATTTCCTAAATATAATATTCCTTGTACCTATGAGACCTTGAACTCCAAGGTGAATGGGAAGGTGTTTAGCAGATCTATAATAAGAATATGATAATGATACTTAACCAGTGCTGTTCTAGGTATCATCTCACATGTATTATCTTCCTTAATCATCATGACACAGCCTTCATAGGCAAGCATTAATATCCGCCCTATTTCACAGGTGAAGTAACAAAAGCACAGAGTCACTAAATAATTCACCCAAGGTCACAGAGCTAGGTAACTGGAGCATCCCAGATTTTAACCTGAAGCTTGTACTCCTGAGCACTGTGCTATATATATTTTTTTCAAATAGGTAAAAACCATATGACTAAAGAATGAAAATTAGAGAATATTCAACGAAAGTTGAAATACAAATTCTTTAGACTAAATTGATTTTCATTTTATCCTACCATTAACTTCTAGATACGCAGAAACTAGTTATTTACTGAATTGTGTGTGTACCCATTAACCTTCCTGATAATGTCAAATAGATAAGAGTTCTAGAACTAGAAGAACTGAGTTAATAATCCATGACCCAGGTTGTATTTACCATCAGGAATATCCTTGGAAATTAGACGATTTTGGTCAGAAATTACCCCAAGAAATCATCCCCAAGTCTGGGAATCAGTGGATGTACCTGGCGAGCTGACAGAGCTTATGTGTAGAGGCTTATGAGAGGCAAGGTTTCCAGCGGGTATGTTGGGTAGCGCCAAGATGTGGTGCTAAGGCCACCTCTTTCTAATGTATAATTCAACTGTTATCACCCATGTCCATTTCACTTGTGAGCTTGTCTTCATTTGTCATGAAGGTCAGACTCATACATCCTCACCTTTCCCCCACCCCTCTGAACTGAACCTCTTCTTGGACCTGGAAATCTTTCCCATCTAAACCGAAACATCATGGCTACTGGATAGCCGTGAAGGGATCAGTATCAATTTTCATGATCAGACAAAAATTTCAAGTGCGTGCCTTGCCCCTCTGACAGTTTTCTTCCAGTGAAACATGTCTCAACACAAAATAATTTATATGTGTTTTAGGTGAGGATGGGGGGCCCAATCATTCCCCAAAGATGTCAAAGAAAATGACAAATAATAGGAAGCTGAGTCTGCACAAAACTTTTTGTGTATGCACAATACCCATTTCAGCTAAAGCTGGGAAACATACATTAGCTAAGCCACTTACTGAGGATCAATTACTCAACAAGCTGAGAGTTAATTACTCCTGTGGCTCTGACTCATGTGGTAAAGATTCAGATTTAAAGGGAGCATGCTAGAGTCATAACAATAAACAGAGCTCCAGTTGACTTTTTTTTTCCTGATCGATGGAGCATTTATTACCTCTCTCTCTCTCTCTCTCTCTCTCTCTCTCAGTGAGCCCTAAGAAGCACACCAGAAATAATATGGTTTGGCTGTGTCCCCACCCAAATCTCATCTTGAATTCCCACATGTTGTGGGAGGGACCCAGTAGGAGGTAACTGAATCATGGGGGCAGATCTTTCCTGTGCTGTTTTCTTGATTGCAAATAAGTCTCACGAGATCTGATGGTTTCAAAAAGGGGAACTTCCCTGCACAAGCCCTCTTCTCTGGTCTGCTGCCACGTGAGACATGCCTTTCACCTTCTACCATGATTGTGAAGCCTCCCCAGCCACGTGGAACTGTAAGTCCATTAAACCTCTTTCTTTTGTAAAGTGCCCAGTCTCAGGTATGTCTTTATCAGCAGCGTGAAAATGAACTAATATAAGAACCATACATAGGAAGTGATGAAATACAGTGTATGTGCTAAAAGGGTGATAAAGAAATTCAGAGAAGGGCAAGCTCAATGTGATCTTGACTATTCAGGGACACCTCACAGGGAATATAGAATTTGCATTCATCCTTGAAGAATGAGTAAGATTTGTGTGGGGCAAAAAGCAGCAGTGAGATATTTTGGGGAGAATCAGCATGAACACAGAGAGGAATATGGTTCTTGTTGGAAAATATAAGACTAACTCAAAAATAGAAAGGTTCCATAGAGGGTTTATGTTGGACAATGTTGGGTTTATAAATTTGAGGCCAAGCTATAAAGTTCCCAGGATTTTTAATGTCAGATGAGGAATGTAAACCTAATTTCAGGAACATAGAAGTGTTTAAGTTGAGAATTAAGGAATGACTCGATGAAAGCAAACTCTCAGTATATTTTTCCTGGATCAGTCGCATAATAGACTTTAGGCAAAGAGATCACTTTGAAAGCTTTTGAAATAAAGGAGCAAATAGGAGTGGCACTAGAAATAGAAAAAACAGAGAATGTAAGAAATATTGTCCAATAATAAATGTAGGGGAAGGTATCAAACAGGAGGGATGAAATGAATCTGATGGATCCCAAGATGTTAAGCTTCTCCATTGTGAATGTTACTGACAAAAAATAAAAATGAAAAATAAAAGACAGCGGGGCCAGAAGCTTCAATGGCTGAAAGGTGGCAAATTCAGTTGTGTCCAAATTAATCTTGATATACCAGTTTTGATGTTGTGTATTCATGCCCTTAAGAGCCGTAAATATTGGTAGCAAAGTTAGAGATGTCATGGCATTCTGAAGAAAATGATGGTACCAGTTAGCTGGGGGCGTACGGAAAGACTGAGAGCTTTTGAGAAAGCAAAGAAGAATCTTTCTTCATTCAGAGAACTTTCATTAGGTTCCAACAATGTGCTAATCAAGGTGCTGGGTACTGGCGAGTAGAAATTCCTTCTCTTAAATGGATCATGATGAGAGAAAATGACACCAGTTGTACCAGTTGTAATCACATGGCAAGCTCTTTTATAGCAAGTTCTGTAGAGAGAAGTGCCTTGTGTGAGTGTTTGTTAAGTAGGACTTTTGAGGGAAGGTCTCACCATGGAGGCAATCCGGAAATTGGGTCTTCGTATTTCTCTGGAAAGGCAAGAGAAAAGAAAAAGAGTTTTTTAAGAGGAAAGAATGGCAGATGCAAAGACTAAAGCAAAGAAACAACTTGTTGATTTTATAATTATCAGTTGCTCAAGGCATTTAACAAACTAATTCACCAATAGAGTGGCTAGGTCATGGGATGTGAGGCTAACAATGAGCAGGAGTTTGTGTGCTGTACAGAGAATTTTAGATTTTAGTTTGTAAGTGATAAGAAGGCATGGAATATAGCTCAGTCCAAGAGTGAGTTGACTTTTTCTGAGTTCCAAAATGATCGATGTGGTGTTGGTACGCATGGTGACTTGAATGGGGTGTCTGATGATACTGTTAGGAAACTAATGTTTTATAACTCCTGGAAGGAAATGAGATGATTTGAACTGGAAAAGTGGCTATTAGGAAGGGAAGGAGATATCAGGCTTCCGGTGTATTTGTGAAGCAGAATGGACAGGTTTTTGCCTGTCATGATGGTCAAAGCAAAAGGCAGAATCTAGGATAACTCAGCCCTTGGGGTCCTCACCTGTTCTGTGGTGAGACGAATGACAGAGAAGGAGCAGGCTTACCTGCCTAGGGCCAACATGGGGCAATCATGAGTTCAGTGTGACGCATGTCAAGTTTGATGGGCCAAGTTGATGATGTCTGGAAGGCAATGTTACGTGTTGGTCTGGAGCCTAGAAGAGACGTCTGAGTGGAGATGAAGCCTTAAAAGTCATTAGCATATAGGTGATTGAAACAGGACCTGTGTGCATTCTTACGTAGCTTAAGAAGATAAGAGGGCTATGTGCAGAGTTCTGGGAGCACCAGCATTGCAGGAACTGGGAGGCCAGCAATCTTGGTGTTGGCCCTATAGATGATGTTTTAACCTATATTCCTGAGTTATACTTCCTAGCTCAGGCTGATCTCAGGTAACAAATCTATTTAAAATTTATATATTATTTTTTTCTTCACTTTTTTGTGTCTAATAATTTAATAAGTGATACCAGGATATGGAAGGATTAATTCTCATAATGCTGACCTCAGCTTTTTAAATTTTATTCTCTTTGGGTACAGACCAGCCTCGCAGATACTATGAAAGCTGGCCTCACCACTTCTAGTGGTCTGATGGTGTCAATAGGTGGAGAGGTTTGCTTAGAATGAAGGAGAGGAGTTTAGGGAGTGAGAAAGAAACAGCTGTTAGTTAAGTGCTCATATTGTGCCAGATTCTTTATGTTCATTGACTCACTTAGCTCCTATAGCTACATGTAAAGTGGATATTTTCCCCAGTTTTATAGATGAGAAAAATCAAGACTAAGTGTGTTGCTTGGGATCACATAGCTTGTAAGGACTGTAGCTGAGTTTTACTCCAGAATTGCCTCTTGCTCTTTCAGGGGTAGGTTGGGGTTTTTTTCTGCCTTCCCTTGAACCTTTACTCTATGAGTCTTAATTAAGCCAAGCTAATTTCTCATAACCTTCTCAGTGGGTCAATGAAAGGCTGTGAGTTTGAACATAGCTAAGGTAGGATTTGCAGACAAAGCTCAGGCTGTGATTGCTATGCCACATTTTATGGCATAGAAGGGGACCTGGGGACCTCAGAACTATTACCCTCCAGGGGGATTGTTTTGCCTCCTGTGAAAGCACTGGGACATTTAGGAACAGAGGGAGACTGAAATGAGCAAAAAGCCACAATCTCATTCCTCCAGTGTTCCTTTCTTCCTGATGTGGGGTTTAATTTTCAAGACATAGAATCATAACCTATAATATTAAATCTGGGTGGGGGAAAGCACTTGTTTTCTTTTAACTGTTTACTCTATTTTTAAAAAATAATACATACACATGGAGCAATATCTAAATAGTACAAAAGGAACTATGGTGAAAAGTGAGTGCTGGCTTTGTCCCTGCTGGGTGAGGTTCCAGCTTTCTTCCAGGCTGAAAAACCATTCACTACTCAGTTCTGGCTGCAGCCATTTCTGGTTGCATCTCTTAATTTCTGTTGCCTCCTCTTTGGTTCTTTTTCACAGTTCAGGTTTGTGTGTGTGTGTGTGTGTGTGTGTGTCTGTGTGTGTGTGCGTGTGTGCGTGTGTGTGTGCACGTGTGTGTGTGTGTGCACGTGTACGAATGTGTGAATTTCATTATAAATGTAGTGACATTCAAAGGAAAGGCAGAACTAAAGGCGCTAATATAAAACACAAGTTTAACAGAATTTTTATCTTTAAAAATTCTTTTCTTTGGCCTTCTTTTCTAACTTATTGAATTAAATAAGTTAGAATTTTCCTTTTTTTCTAACTTATTGAATTAAATTCTTATCTCATTTATTTTTATTCTTTCTTTGTGGCAAAGAGAGAATAAAATATCTAAGGCAGGACTTTTTTCCTGAAAACCGTTTTAGCAATACCATGTCTCCATTATCACTATTTTCAAGAGCCTATACAGTTTTACATCTTCTGTTATCAATAGTTGTTATAGAAACACCTTTAAAATTTTAAGTGAATGGGTTTTTTTTTTGTTTTGTCCTTTTCAAAATAAATTTTATCACGTTATGAGTATAAAACATTGCTTTGTCTGAGTAAGTCTACTGGTGAGGCACCTTAGGATTTCAGATATTTGAACATAACATTACTGGTGGCCAGCAGCTGGCTCTAGCCCTTGTCCCAGCTCCAGCTTTCCACTGGAATGAGCTTGTGTTTTTATCGTCTGTGGAGAAAAGGGCTAGGAAGTAACCACCTCATGATCATTTAAGACTTTCTTGGTTCAGCATATGGCAAATTCTGTGACATTGTAAGGTTACTCTCCTTGTGACAATGCAGACCCAAATATATTTTTTCATTGGTCTTACAATAATAACGTGATTCTCACATTTTGAAATTAAAAATTTTTATTTTGTCAATCTCCTTCCTTTGTTGATCTTTGAAATCCAGTATTGTTATCAGGTTATGTCCTATTGGTGACAGTTTTTTGTCTTTTTGCTTCTCTTGCTGCTTCTGAGACATAGTACACCACTTCTTAGATGAATTATAGAAAGTTTATGGAGCCTCTTCTTTTGGGACAGGGGTACCAATTATTTATGTGTTGGATTTTCTTTGTCAGTCTTTCATTATCTATTATTACCTATTATTTTCTCTGTTATCCTTTTCAGTTTTTTGTTCATTTCATTTTTATTATTTTTTAAATAGTATTTTCCATGTTCTTTATTAGGTATGTGTAAATGTCTCTTTTCTATTTTGCTATCTCTGATGTGGCCTTCATTTCTGAGACAGTGTTTTAAAATTTTTCACTTATTTCCCTATCTCTGCTAGCTTAGGTTTCAACTTTCCCTGTTTTCCTGACACATCTTCCTTGTACTTTTTTTTATTAATGATGTGGAACTTTTTAAAAAATAGAAGCAGTGTCATGGTGAGATTTCTTAACGTGTGTGTGGCTATATATACTCATTCTTTTTTTTTTCTTTTAATCTGCTTGTATTGTTTTCTAACGAGTGTTTATTTGCTTCATTCTTTTTTCTTGTAGTTGTATAGAGCAGAACTTCCTCCTCTTCCCCCTTTGCCTCCTCCTCCTCCTTTTTCTATTTTGAACCAGGTGAGTTCAGGCTAACAGAAATTCTCCTTACAAAAGAGAATTGTATGTATAATTTAGTTATTAGCCTCTACATCTCCTCATTTGTCAGAGGCAACAGCTAAAGGGCTGCCCACAATACAGAGAGTCTCTTATACCCTGGCTCGCATCTCCAACTCCCCCACTCAGCCTTCTGCTTCACTCCTTGTTTTTTTTTTTTTTTTTCTTTTATGGGATGGAGTCTTGCTCTCTTGCTCAGGCTGGAGTGTACTGGTACAATCTCAGCTATCTGCAACCTCTACCTCCTGGGTTCCAGCAATTCTTCGGTCTCAGCCTCCTGAGTACCTGGAACTACAGGAGTGCACCACCATGCCCAGCTAATTTGTGTATCTTTACTACAGAGAGGGTTTCACCATGTTGGCCAGGCTGGTCTCGAACTCCTGACCTCAAGGTATCTGCCTATCTCAGCCTCCCAAAGTGCTGGGATTACAGGCATGAGCCACGGTACTCAGCCCTAGCTCGCTCCTCTTTTTAGCCAACCAGAACTGAAGCAACTCCTGCCATCAGTCCCTTCCCATGGCTATAAATGAGAATGTGCAATGTGAGGATTACTTTGAAAGAATAGTGTTCTCCTCGCTGAGTCTGAAATTTACAGCTATAGGCATTCCCTCTATATATCTTCCAACACCCCTATATTTGACCTTCACTATATTTGGCAGTCTTTTTTCATGTATTATTGATTTTCCAGGTATTACTACTTTCTATAAAAATGGAATGTGCATTTATTTTTTTAAAACTCTCCTAGTTACTTTTGGGTGATCATGCCAGGAGAAGAAGCATATACTGTCCTGTCTTTTGTCTTACAAATTGGAAGTAAAAATGGAGCTTAAATCAGTTAATGAACAAGTGGTAATGTTACATACTAAGAGTTACGGAAATAAGGATGAACTAGACATTCCTTCTCTTCTTAGTAATCTTACAGTTTATTAGAGTGGCCAAGAAATGCAAATATGAATTGAAAACTAACCCAGTAATAAGCAACATATGAGCGCTACCTAAAGGGACAATAAGAGTTTGGGAATTTGGACCTGGGAAAAGTGGCTGAGGTCTGCCGTGGTCATGCATGAAACTTACTCTCCATTTCCTGCTTCTCTGCCCTGGAGGAGGCTGCCAGAAGTCAGAACAAGCCTGGCTCTTTCCACCTCCACTCCCTGCCTTTCTTTCCAACACAGCAGCTACTGCAGATGGTGAAAGAGAATCCCCCTTTGAGGGAAAAAGGTAGCGCAACATGTTTTCATGAAGTGTTTCCCAAACAATGCCTGGCCCTAACAATCACCTGGAAAGATGATCATGACGGATGCAGGATCTCCAGAGAAGACCTGGGATTTGTATCTTTTACAAGGACCCAGAGTAATTTGTGTAATCAGGCAATTTTGGAAATCCCTAGCCTAGGAGATAGAGCACTACGTTGGAAGGGAAGAGACCTGTATTTTGTTTCTGGCTTTGCTGCTAAGTAGGTGTAGGATTTGGATAAGTTTCAATGTATCTGAGCCTCAATTTTCTAGTCTATAAAAGGAGTGAGATTGGCTTGATGGTGTCTAAAAATCACTTCCAACTTTAATATTCCACGATTCTCTAAAACATATAGCATCTTTATAAAACTCTATAACTCCCTTATAAAAAGAAAAGGGAGGAAAAAAAGGATTAGGGACAAGGGACCAGGAAAGGAAATAGAGTTTTTCCTTATAGACAAAAGGAATGGAATGAAGCCCTTTCTCCTGCCATGTTTGAAAAAAGAACTTTTAGGAGCAGAGCTTACAGTGGACAGAGTTACAGTAAAATTTCATTTTAAAAAAATTGCATCTCTTTACTGGCCCAGAAACCGAAGGTGCACATATGTTAGACATGGTTGGTATTGATTATTCTGGAATGAGCTATGCAATCATAGAAGATTGATTTTCTCAGTAGAAATCATAAAGCACAAATAGTATTAGTTTCCTTCCTAGTATTTGCACATGCCAAAGGTAAAGGAGAGTCTTCCCTTGGTTGTTTTTTTGTAAGAATGACCTTTTTCTTACTTCAGGAGTTTGATTGGCAGGTCCTACCAAGAAGAAAAAAATGAATTTCAAAGCAGACCTAAAAAACTTTTTCTTTTCTACTCTCACTGGGCTTTTGTTGCTCCAGGTGTTACAGAAAAAGCACATTTCTCAACTGGTCTAGTCCCTAATAACAGTGCTATTAAAATCCCCAAGCACATCTGATATTGCTCTTCCAGGGTCTAGGGAGCATCATGCATTTATTGATGTGCCAGCCACAAAAGGATCACATTTTGCTTTGTTTGAAGGCCTTGAGTGTCATTATTTTTGTTTGCAGAAACACTGGGGTGCACATGAAAGGGGGGACAGGGAGACACGAAGAAAACAACCCTGGAGTCCGGCTGCTGATTGCCTTTTTTATTCACTTGAAAAGCCTCTCGGTGGATTGATTTGTGATTTGGGTACCAGGTCTCCAGCTCGGGACTCTGAAGTCTGTGCTTGCCATGCGCTTCAGACAGTCAGCAGCCTACTCAGAGGTGAGTGATTATGATGTGGAAACTAATTGGTTTGTTCCACCACCTTTTCCTTCGAAGTGTAGCAGGCTTGCAATTTTCAATGGCCGTAGGGAACAGGGGCAGCATGCATAAGTGGAATCCACAAAAAATAAAACTGCTTGACTGAATTTTCTCCAAATTCTCCTAGATCAAAAGTGGACTAATCCTAAAAGCGGAGACCAGCCAAAGTCGGGGTGAGATTTTCAGTGAGAGGTGAGGGGACCCAAGGGCTACCGTGCCACGTATTTGTTGTCAGAACTGAAAGCGAGAGGCTGAGGATGGCTGAGTTGCTCAGCCTGAGCCGTGTGATATTGATGTTTTGGATCAACTGGAAAAGGCCCTACTTGGGAGGAAATTACACATCTGGAAAACTCAACTTTCTGCAAAATCTATGGGCCCTCCCTAATCGAGCCCTGAGGAGCATAAACAATCACTGTCACCGAATCAATTGCACTTCATCACAAAGGGAAATTATCATGCAACCGCGGATCATTTTTGTCAAAACAATAGATAACAAGCTATGAGAGCAAACGCACAGCAGGGAGAAGAGATGGGTGGTATGAGACAGCCATTCAGACACAGGTGTAGGTTACAAGAGGAGAAACCGTCATGAGTTATAAAGGACCCAGAGGAAGACTCTGTTATAGCACAGGCAGATAACATGGGGACACCCAGTGTAAGATAAATTACATTTAGTATTGTCCAAAATGACTTGGTCAACTTCATGGTCCCTCTTCCACTCCCATGGTAAAAGGAAGCTCCATAAAAAAGGCCTGGTCCTGGGGATCAGAGCCTTAGGGATTCTTGTTATGCCTCTCATTCACACACACCCCAGCATTGGCTGGTTTCTCTGGCCCTAGGCCCTCTTCCTCAGCACCTGTGAGCACCTGACGTTTCTGCCCAGCCCATCGTGCATTGAGTCTTTGTCTGAACTGTTTTGGGTTTCCTAATTCTTCCCTCTGCATGTGCTCTCCAGTCTTGCCTTTGTTCTAAGCCCCAACCCCACAGGACAGCCCTGGTATAGCACCTCAGGGCTTCTGCTCACCAGAAAGTTTGGACAAGCAGACTCTACAAAATGAGGAAGGACTTATATTAATGGCACTGCTTTGTACAAACGTTGTGAACTCCAGGCTTCGAGGAATCATATGGAACCCAGGCCGACTTCATTCTCCCTTCTCTCACTACTGTTGCATGTGGCCTCTGCTCATTTATCAGAGGAAGCTTCACAGGAAGGACTAAATCCGGGGTCAGATGGACCCAGGACTGAATCTCAGTTCTCCTCCTTAGTAGCTTTCTCTTCTGGCAAATCCTTCACCATCCCTGCACCCAACTTTCTTATGGGTGCATGGGAGGTGTGTAGGTGCTAAAAGTCACACCCCTTGGGATGTATGTGATAATGAGTGTTCCCAGCTCTAAATAATGTCATTTTTCATTATTCAGCCAGCAAATATTTCTGAGCACCTGTCATATTCCAGTCACTGAGAACGTAAGGAGTGATATGATTCCTTTCCAGACAGCTTCCTGTTTCCTCAGGCACCTGCCCTTTGTGCTTGGCTCACATGGAGGCAGTCATTGCCCATCTGTGAAAATCCCTGTCACCCTTCAAGTGTGGCCAAACCTGTGGCAGTAAGCCTGTACTGAAGGATGACCTCTTCCACATAGTCCAACAGCTCCTATTCTAATAATGCAGAACACCTTCGCGTCAGAGAACCGCTCTGTCTGTGTCTGTCTTCTGTCTCTTTCTCTCTCTCTGCAACACACACACACACACACGTGCTCACACCGCTTCCCCCAGACTGCTCACACCCTTTGTGGCCCCCAGTTAATTCCCCTCCCAACAGCTGTTACACATATTTTCCACAGCCAGTGCCCCAACCTCACCTTGACTTTCTCCCACCCGCAGATGACCCTACTCTTCGGGTTTCTGATAACATTTCTCACTAAATCCTCTAGGGTCTCAGTTTTCTCAAGACCATTTATAGACTCTGTGTTTCTAACATCTGTGATCAGACACATTCCATTTGTTACAGCTTCAGAACCACTTTCTGTTCTCTCCTGTATATCAGCGTCTCTTGGTGTCTCCATGCCTTTCCTCCTCCCCAGCCCCTGGAGAGAAAGAGGCTCCTTCTTTCCCTTTGGGGTGAATCTTCCTACCTGGGGCTCCAGGAGCCTTCCACTCCCACATTCTTCATTCTCATTGAGATGACCCCTCACTCACAACCTCTCCTCTGTTCCTTGTTCCTTCAACCCCTCTCCCTCCACACCTTGTCTACAGACATCCTCAAGCCTTGCTAGACAGAATCGAGCAACATTACACACACACGCACACACACACACACACACACGCACACACACACACACGCACACGCACAGCAATTGCATCTCCTTACTTGTCCAGAATCCAAAGGTGCACGTATGTTAGACATGGTTTGTATTGATTATTCTGGAATGAGCTATGCATTCATAGAACATTGATTTTCTCAATAGAAATCATGAAGCACTAATAGTATTATTTTTCCTTACCTTTAGCTTTATTTTTACCCTGCGATGCTATTGTACTTACATTCTAGCTTTTCCTTCAACTCCATACACAAACATACTGAAAAATATTTTCAAGCACGTACATTTTATCAACTGAAATGTAGTTGGTAAATACGTATTTGTATATATCTAAAGATATAATAAAACTAAAAATCTTAAGCAAATCACAAAATATTTTACTAATATCCATTTCCTTAGGAGTTTTCTCTTAATATCTATTTTCTACTTTCACCATTTCAATAAAATATGTCTACCCAAAACTCCCAAAGTCTAACTATAAAAATCTAATGGTATTTTGTAGGCTTTTCATCTACTGCAATTCTTACCCTCACTTGTCTGCTGGTCAACTTTAAATTAAAACCTTATAATCTCCCTGGTATGACTTGCCACATTCTTGATCTAACCCAGGGATTGGCAAACTTCTGCCAAGGGCCAGATAGTAAACTTGTTCAGCTTTGAGGACCATATGGTTACTGTTAGAACCACTCCACTCTTCCAGGTAGCAGGAAAGCAGTTGTAGACAATATGCAAAAAAAATTGGCATGGCTGTGCTCCAAGAAAACTTTATTTACAAAAACAGGCACTGACTTGCAAGCTGCAGATTGCAGACCCTTGGTGTGATTGAATTTTAGCTCTTTCCCTGCTTCCACATCTACCATTTCCAACAGGCTGAAAAAATGGCACCCTAAAAGATATCCATGTTCTCATCTCTGAAATTTGTAAATGTTAACTCATATGATTAAAAAAAAGAGAAGTTCTTTGCAGACGTGATTATGTAAGGATCTTGGGTTGGGAGATTATTCTGAATTATCCAGGTAGGTCCTAAATGCAGTCACATCTATATCCTCATAAAAGGGAGGGAAAGGGAGAGTTGATGATGCACACACAGGAGAGGAGAAGGCAACGGGACCAAGGAGGAAGACATTGGGATGACAAGTCTGCAATGCGAGGAACGCCAGCAACCAACAGGAACTGGAAGAGGCAAGCAAAGGAATCTTCCGTAGAGAATCCGGATGAAGCCTAGCTCTGGTTTGGTCTTGATTTCAGCTCCATAAGTCTCATTTCAAATTTCTGGTTTCCAGAACTATAAGAGAATCAATTGATGTTGTTTTAAGCCATGGACCATTTATTATTTAAGTTCTTCTAGATTGAGTTTCCAAAATGTACAATTGAAAGAAATTTGACTAAACACCTTCTAAATTGCTTCTTTAAAATTCTATCATCCAACCTGGTGTGGTGGCTCATGCCTATAATCCCAGCACTTTGGGAGGCCAAGGAGGGCAGATCACTTGAGGTCAGAAGTGTAAGACCAGCCTGGCCAATATGGTGAAACCCCATCTCTGGTAAAAATACAGTGATGGTGGTGTATGCCTGTAATCCCAGCTACTTGGGAGGCTGAGGCAGGAGAATCGCTTGAACCAGGGAGGCAGAGGTTGCAGTAGGTAGATATTGCCTCATTACACTCCAGCCTTAGAGACAGCGAAACTTCTTCTAAATATGTGTATATATATGTATATATATACATATATATATGTATACATATACATATATACATATATATATACATATGTGTATATATATGAGTTAGAATAGTGTTGAGCACATAATACTAATCAATAAAAACTAATTAGAGATGGTCGCCAACTTAACAATGGTTTGACTTATGATGATGGGAAAGCAATACACATTCAGTAGAAACTGTGCTTTAAGCTCCCATATAGCCATTTCATCTTTCACTTTCAGCACAGTATTTAATAAATTACACGAGATATTCAACACTATTATAACATAGGCTTTGTGTTAGATAATTTTGCTGAACTGTAGGCTAGTATAAGTGTTTGGAACACATGTAAGGTAGCCTAGGCTAAACTGTGACGCTTGGAGCAACACTCTGTCTCAAAAAAAGATTATTTCATCCAATATATTTATCAAAAGATCTTAACTTCTTTTCATTAGAAAAATAAAAATTAGCAACCCACAAATGTGCCCATCAGACAGTAACAAAAAAATGGCTTCCGCTTTCCAGTGCAGATATTACTTTAGATTGAGAGCTGTCAATTATTCCACATGGTTTAAGAATTGTCATTGCATTAGCTGAGAACTTACCCCTCTTTTTTGTTTATAATGATACCACAGTAGACCTTTACAGAATTTTTGTTAACAAAGCACTTACATTGTGTTTATCACATTCTGTTGATGGATTTTTCTCTAAGGAACATAAAGAAAATTATCTAACCAATCAGCAATTTTTTTCTAAATACATAATTACAATTATTTTAATAATCTATTTTGAGATTTGATATGTGGGTTACTTATCTATAGTTTATGGAGTTCACCTTCTCCCTCTTCTTCCTCCAATAGCCATAGTTTCTCAACGATTACAAAAAGCATTCAGAAATTTAATTTTTAACTAATTGATTATATACGTATTCATTTGGAGTGTCTGGATCCTACATTACGATGCCTTCATCTGCTTGAGCTTTCCTCTCACGAACATTTGTTCTACCTTTTACATTGTGAATCTAGTCTCGCCGAGAGAGTCCATCCAAATTTTGGGATCCTCATCCTTCACAGTTCATGCTACTGATAAATCCACCAAATCTAAAATCTGTGCATTTCTTATTTCTACTTTTTTCAAACATAACGAATAAAGTTTTATCATATAGGTAGTCTCTAATTCGCTTTTTACAATTTTCCTTCATTTATTCATATTTTGGCTGGCTAATAATTTCATTTTATATATTAGTGTTTCCCAAAGTATGAGACTCTAATTCTGCAAGGGACTACTAAAGTATCATGGGATAAGATGTTTCCTGCATTAGATTTCTTTTTTTGTGCAACTATATTATGCTTTTGACTCAAGTTGAGTTAAAATAAAATATTTTCAAAAACCTAGCACTGTGTGGATTTAATCTAAGTTTCACTTATCACTTTACATTATATTAGTTATCTCCAAATTTCATAAACCATGTAAATTTTAATACCTCTTATTATGACATTAAAAATCCCCTTTTTATATGCTTGAAACACATGTATAACCTTCATATTTTAAATGTTTTTTAATATTGTTGTATGTATAATTTTCCAACAAGTACAATAATTTGAAATGAAGCAGAAAACTGTAAGCGCCAGTTACAGGACTAAAATAATGTAATTCAAATTGCAGTTGCACACTTTTAATACCATATGTGAGCTCAAAGACATTTAGTGATAAATCCCAACTGAAATTCCTGGGCAACTCTGAAGGTTCTGGTGGAAAATGCATTTAGTAAATGTTAAAAGTTAGAAAACCATCAAAAATTGAAATTTACCTTTGATGCTGCTCTGCAATGTGCTGGCAGGCAGGTAAAAGGCAGAGCAGAGCACGTGGCTGTCACATTAGGAGGGTTGCATGCTGCAGAGCCATTACTGGGCACTGACACTGCTTTTTTTTCTTTTCTCTATTAGGTTTGCTTCATTAGAACAACAAGAAATATCTCTGAAATAAACCGAATGCTTTTATAAATTAAAACCTCATGTATAAGTAGTTCAAGAAACTCAACTGTATTTCTTCTCTTTTTTTCTTTTTTCTTTTTGAGGCAGGGTCTTGCTCTGTTGTCCAGGCTGGGGTAGAGCAGTACGATCACAGCTCACTTCAGTCTTGACCTTCTGGACTCGAATGTTCCTCCCACCTCAGCCTCCTGAGTAGTTAGGGCTACAGGCAGGCACAGTACACCTGGCTAACATTTTGTTTTCTTAGAGATGGGGTTTTGCCATGTTGCCCAGGCTGATCTTGAACTCCTGACTTCAAGTGATTTACCTGCCTCAGCCTCCCAAGGTGATTATGGAGGTAAGTCTCTGCACTGGCCTCAACTTCATTTATTTAATTGAATGTTTAGAGGGAACAACTGACTCTCAGCAAATTAAGATATGCCAAATATACATGTACACACATACACACATAATTTCACGTATAACAGTCTGTTACATGTTTCTGGCCTAAACTCCCTTGTGGATCCCTTTTGGGTGGTGAAGAAGTATTTTACATTCTCAATTAGTAAAGTGTCTTTGTTTTGCATTAGCTTCCTCTTGGTCAGTTCAGTCTCTTTTGTCTAAATGCTCAGGTTTGTCTTTTTAATTGAAAAAATATTGTTATTTTAGTGTAGCTACATAGTCATCCTTCTCAAGATAGCATTTGAGTACAAAGAAAAACGATTTGTCCTGTGTTAATGACTGAGTCTCAAGTCCAGGCTTGAGTTTTACACTGTTCTCTGCATCCTTGAATCGTCCACGCATGTCTGGACTAATCCCACGCCATGGCTGATCACTCATAAGCCTGCTGATGTCAGCTGATGGAGCCACTTCTGGTAAACTTGCTTCTCTTGACATGGGCCGTGAGCAATGTTTTCAATCTCCCCAACCAACGAGTCTCACTTTGCTCTAGCTGAAGTATAACATCTATGGGGCTGGGTGCGGGTGGCCCATACCTGTAATCCCAGCACTTCCGGAGGCCAAGGCAAGTGCCTCGCCTGAGGTCAGGAGTTTGAGACCAGCCTGATCAACATGGTGAAACCCTGTCTCTACTAAAAATACAAAATTAGCTGCGTGTAGTGGCGCATGCCTGTAATCCCAACTATTTGGGAGGCTGAGGCAGAAGAATCATCTGAACCTGGGAGGCAGAGGTGTTAGTGAGCCAAGATCGCACCACTGCACTTCAGCCTGGGCAACAAGAGCGAAACTCTATTTCAAAAACAAGCAAGCAAGCAAACAAACAAAAAAAAACAAGAACGTCTGTGGGCCTCAGTGGAGCCCCCTACCTGGCCCCTGTCCTGAGTATTCTACCCTTTGGCTTTTGGGAGCAATGCCACCCCTCATAAAGGAATCTTCTTACAGCCCTTCTGTGTCACTTGTTACTTTTCACATCCCCCATTAAGAATGCCCAGTAACTTCTAGATCCCAGGGGGTCTCTCTTCATGTCTCTTGTGCTGCGGCAGGGATATTGTGCAAGACCTCTCCTTTCAGAGACCAAAACAGGAAGCAGGACACGAGACCTCTGTGTTCGCATCAGTCTCAGCATAGCTGGGACGTCTCTAGTTCTCTACCTTCCTCCTTCAAGTTTTAGCTCTGTTTGAGGCCCCTACCCTTGGGGGTCTTACTTTCTTCCTTTATTTTCCTCACTGTTTTGTAAGATCCTCTCTTTCCCCTTCCTGTCTGATACAAACACTCCTACGTCATGTCCCCCTTCTTACCCTATACACTTTCTGGGTTTCAGATAGTAGCTCCTTTCTTCTTTGCGGGAGCACTAAAATTCAAGCTTAGTCTTAATGGTGAACAAGGCACAGTCAATTTAATGTATAGGAATTAAAATACGGCCAGGCGTGGTGGCTTACGCCTGTAATCCCAACACTTTGGAAGGCCGAGGTGGGCGGATCACCTGAGATCGGGAGTTTGAAACCAGCCTGGCCAACATGGCGAAACCCTGTCTCTACTAAAAATACAAAAATTAGCTGGGCATGGTGGAGGGTGCCTGTAATCCCAGCTACTCACGAGGCTGAGGCACAAGAATTGCTTGAACCTCGGAAGCAGAGTTTGCAGTAAGCTGGGATCGTGCCACTGCACTCCAGCCTGGGCGACAAAGCGGGTGTCCATCTCAAAAAAATAAAAATACATTGTTTTCATATTTTCAAAATATAATCTGGGTTACACTGTGATGTGGTGTGTTTACTCTGCCTTGCACTCATTACATGGAAGTATGAGCAAGTGTCTTGAGCCATTCTTTAAGTTCATCGTTCTCTAATGCCGCTACCATCCAGTTTATAAGATGATATTTTCTTAGCACACTCTTCCTAAGATCATCCCACTGCTCTTACCTTATAATTCACTTTCCAAAGCAAGGCCTTTCTGTTTTGGACTTACATCTGCCATATGAATATGAAAGGCAAAATAAAAGGCTGAGCACTGGGAAAAGATTTCCTGGTGTCAAATTCTTACCTAATTATGAGAACTAAGACAAATGATTTAATGTCTCTGTGCTTCAGTTTTTTCATCTTTAGCATGGGTGTAGTAACAGTTGCTGTGACAATTAAATGAGGTAATGCTTACAAAATGCTTAGAACAGGACCTGGCATGGGATTCATGCCCTGTGCATTTCAGCTGTTGTTATGATAGAATCAAAGCATCTCAGGTATGGAAAGATGGTAGATACAACCTTGCAGTGTTTGAAACCTCCTTTATCATCCCTGTTAAATATTTATACAACTTCCTCTTGAATGCCTTAAGTAAAGGGAGACTCGATACCTTCAAAGGTAACTCATTTTATCATTGGAGAGCTCTGGATATTGTAATGTTGTCTGTTATCTTAAGTAAATATCTATCTCCCTGAAATATCTATTCATTATTCCTAGAAAGGCTTCTTAGGGCCATTTAAAATAAATCTAATTTTACTCTTGTTTGAGAGCCCTTTTAATATTTGAGGATAGTCAAGACGCCTGTTTCGTTTTCCTATCGTATTTCCTCATAAGCTAAACAGTCAGGTATCTCTAATTGGTCCTCCTCGTGCAATATGGTTTAAGTCCCTTGACCACCTGGCTGTTGGAGGTCATGTAAGCTGTTATGATTCCAGCAAGATCCTGTTATCTGACAGTAATGGATTAGGAACGACTATGTTTCTTAAAATCAGAGACTAGAAACATCCTTTAGCTCTTGGGAAATTATAGTCTACATGCAAGAATGGTAATTCTCTTTTTATTCAATGTTATGTAGAAGTCAGGTACTCTATACTTGAGAATTTTTCCAAATAATATTAACCCTTTAAACACCAAATGTTTTTTGGGGTAGCTATTCATTTATTTTGCAAGTGTGATACTTCCCCAATTCTACCATCTTACGGTAGATTCTCTCAGTGCATACAAAGTTGTAGGGTATATAGTGAATACCAAACTTGACAGTTTAAAAATCTGAAAGTCAGAGATAACTCATGCCTACAAATCATTGTAGAGCTTGACAGTAGTGATCCTTGTCAGTTAGAATAACTCTGAGAATGCACCACAAGTTTAGAGGCAGGGGAGATCACCTCCATCAGGTGTGGTCAGGAGTGGGGATCAGGTGTGGTCAGGAGCGGGGATCAGGTATGGTCAGGAGTGAGGATCAAGTGTGGTCAGGAGTGAGTATCAGGTGTGGTCAGGAGTGGGAATCAGGTGTGGTCAGGAGTGGGGATCAGGTGTGATCAGGCATAGGGATCAGTTGTGACCAGGAGTGAGGATCAGGTGTGGTCAGAAGTGAGCCATGAAGACTTCATGGTCAAGTGGGAAGATAGAATAGCCCTTCAGAATGGCTAGAATTTAAACAGGTGGAAATATCAAGTGTAACATTACAGAAGAAATTGCATGGAAGTGCTGGGGGAGGTATGTACAAGAAGTGAGGGAGCACAAAGTGCAGTCGGGAAGCTGTAGACCAGCAGGCTTCCATTCAGCAATAAAAACTAAAGTGCACCTGTGCAATCCAGGGCTTGCAGCGTTGAACACGGGCAACTCATTTCAGGCCTGGTGGTGTTTATAGATTGTTGGGACGGAGAGATAGAAAGCAAATAACACAAATTAATGAAACAATTATAATTCTGATAGTTAAATAAAGGAAAGATACAAAACGTGGTGAGAATATATAACAATAAGTCCATGTGAGATCAGAGACAGGTTTCTGGGGTTGACATTTAAGCTGGGAAGTAGTAGGAGTAGAAGTTCCCTGGGTGATATGGAAAGCTGGAAATTAAGAAACTTTGCAAACCGTAGGATTCACATGGATAAAGACCCTGAGGCAGGATAGAGTGTATATTATCGGGGGAAGTTGGAGTGGTTGAGGTCAGAGAGTGAGGAGGAGAAAAGCAAGAGATGGGGGAGGGAGGTCCGATGTTTCATGTTAATCCTAATAGCATTAGAGTTGACAGGCTTTCGGCACACACTGACAGGGCCAGATTTGCATTTTTAAATGAAAGGCAATGAATTGAAGGGATGTGATGGATTTGCCATCCGAGTAGTTGAGCTTGCCTAAATAATGAGTGTGGCACCAAGGAAAGACCACCTAACATTGAACCCTTAAAAATGCCAGCATTCAAATATCAGAGAGTGGGAGAGAAGCTAATTAAGAAGTTTCGGACAGACTAGGGATCGTAAGGACCACACACTTTAATCAGCAGGTCAAGAAGTAATTTTGGCCTCTTGGTCCAACTCAAAAACAACCTTCCCAGCAAAAACTTGCCAAATCCATGGAGCAAAATGTCACTTCTTCATCCCCTAAAATGGCCATAATATTTGTTTTTCTTTTCCTTCCTAAGGCCCTCATCACTCTCTACCCTGAAAGATAGTTATTTATTTATTTTTGAGACAAAGTCTCACTCTGTTGCCCTGGCTGGCACGATCTCAGCTCACTGCAACCTCTACCTCCCAGGTTCAAGCAATTCTCTTGCTTCAGTCTTCTGAGTAGCTTGGATTATAAGCACGTGCTACCACACTTGGCTGATTTTTGTATTTTTAGTAAAGACAGGGTTTGCCATGTTGGTCATGAACTCTTGACCTCAGGTGATCCACCTGCCTTCGCCTCCCAAAGTGCTGGGGTTACAGGTGTAAGCCACTGCACCCGGCCAGAAATGTAGTTTTTTTTTTTTTACAAACACATCCTTTCTATAAACTACAAGCTTTCAATGTCAGAATCTATTTTTTGTTCATCTTCGAATCACCAGAAGAACTAAACAGAGAGATTTGTACATGAGTACCGCATTTTTATTGACTTAAGAAAATAGCCTAATTTGTGGAACAGGAAGATGAATGGTATGGTTATGCACAGGAGGCATTGCTAAGAAGAGAGACTACAGACCTGGTGCAGAAGTACTGCAGTAGATCTTTTGGGAAACAAAGATTAATGGCAGCAGGAATAAGAGGAGGAAATAAGTTTGAGGGACATTGGAAGAGAAATTGACAGAGTTCGGTGATCTCATCCTGTTGTATCATTTAAACGCTTTTATACACTGATGGCTCCCTTGTTTATGTATCTCATCCCTGCCTCTTCTTTGAGTTCCAAACTCCTGTATTCCACTGTTGACTCAGCGTCTCGCGATTGTCCCATCCTCAATTCCACCCTTTCCCTAGTCTTTCCCACATTCTTCAGTGGCATCACCCATCGGGAATTGCTCAGGAATCCTGTTAGATTCATGATTTTCTCTCATCTTCCCTCACTTGACTTCACAGTGAGTCCATAAGCAAGCTTAACTCTATATTCAAACTATATTCTAAATTTGTCTTTTCTCCTCATCTTCCACCCCAGGCACTCTAGCCTTGTCATCTTTCCTCCGCAGTGATACAAACACCTCCTGGCTGGCTGCCTTTTCTTTGTCTTTCTGCAGTCCATTCTCCAAACAGTAGCCAGAGATCCTTCACAAACATGTCAGAATGTGCCATTCCACCGTGTGAAACCTTCCAGTGCCTGCCACTGCACAGAGAATCAAATCCCAAATCCTTATTGGCCCCTGCCTGCCTCTCTGACTTCATTGGAATCCCTCTCCAACCTGCCACCCTGCAGCCAGCCCTTCTCAGCTGGGATTCTTTTAAAGAATGAAACCAGTGTGCCATAAAGCATGCATTACACATCGTGGCTTCCCTCCTGTTTCTCTAGAATGGCCTAAACTTGAGATAATTCAGGAAATTGTCTCGCGGGTCATTTCCTATAGGACTTCATTCTCTTGGGAACCCTGGTGGAGAAAGACTACTCACACATGGACATAGATATTCTTTTTTGTCACTTGAACATGAATCCCAGCCCCTAGACCTTTGCACTTATGCTTTTCTTCATCAGGATTGCAATTTCTCCAGAACCTCACAGGGCTGGCTCATTCCATCACTCAGGAGTTAGCTCAAAAGTTTAATGAAAGTTTCTGTTCCCATAGAGGCTTTCCAGAACACCCATTTCTAAGGTAGCTCCACCTCCCCAGCTGCCACTATCCTATGACCCTATGATTTTCTCCTTATCATGTCTTATCATATATGTATATGTATATATGACATGTATATGTATATATGATAAGACATGATATATACATATCATGTCCTTATCTAGATTTTAAAAATTGTAGTCACAAATTGGATGTATACATAGGTAGCTTTCTACATTTATCATTAACATGATCCTGAGCATTCATTTGGCTTCTACAGTAGACAACAGCAACAAAAAGTCTGATTGGAAGCAATATAGTCAATCATAATTTCATTCCATCCATTCTGATTTTAAGACAAATGCTCAATCTTTCCAGCCACCCTCATATTCTCTGTCCTGCTGTGGCAACAGGGCTCACCCCTTTATGACATCAATGGAAAGGGCTCTCATTGATCTTTTGCTGAGTGGTTCTGTGCTGCTTGGTTATTGAGCTTCTCATGCACAGATTGGCTGCCGTTACCTGTTGTGCCTGCTGTAATCTATGGTCATGAGATCCACATTTTTAAGTCTTTGAAAATAGTTTACCTCTCCAGTTTACTATCTTCTCTGTTCTGCTTCTGCTCTCCTTTCTTGGGAAGCCCAGTGTCTTAGACCATTTTATGTTGCTATAACAGAATGCCTGAGATTTGGTAATTTATAAAGAAAAGAGGTTTAGTTGGCACATAATTCTGGTGGCTGAAAAGTCCAAGGCTGGGTAGCTGTATATAGTGAGGCCCTCAGGTTACCTCAATTCAAGACAGAAAGTGGAAGGAGAGCAAGTGAGTGCAAAGGGATTGTGTGGTGACAGAGGAAGCAAGAGAGAAATCGAGGAAACCAGGCTCTTCTTAACAACTCCCTCCTGAGGGAACTCATCCATTCCAAGAGAGAAAGAACTCACCCTCAGGAGGGCATTAATCTGTTCACAAGGCATCTACCCCCATTCTCCAAACATCTCTCACTAGGACCCACCTCTTAACAGCACCACATAGATGAACAAATGTTAACATGAGTTTTGGTGGGCATAAACCATATCCAAACCGTAGCACCCAGGAATGTGCTGATGCTACACTGATGCTGAAAATTGTGTCTAGGATATATGTAGCGTCATCAACTGCATTGGTGGTTATGGTCTGGGGGGCAGTGCACACACCTCCTCCCTTTTGCATTACCAGTCAGGACGAACTAGGTTTACTTTGTGGTAACTAGCAACTTCCCAAAATCAGTGGCTCAGAAAGTAATACTTTATTTCATGCTTACATGTCCTTCGACCTCATCTGGGGCTTTGCTCTGCATCACTCCAAGGTCCATCAGATGCAGCAGTTGTCATCTTGAACATGAAATGTGCCATTTTCACTCACATTTTATTGGCCAAAGCAAATCACACAGCATGCCTAACCTTTAGGTTAAGGCAATATACTTCCACTGCAGGCCCAGGAGCTATTTGGTAAAGAGTGCTAATTACTCATGATTCTTGCATTCACCCTGCTTGACACCTTTTTTGGTCTTAAACTTCAGTGTGTGTGTCAGAATCACCAGGACAGCTTGTTAAAACACAAATTGCTGAGCCTCACCCAGAATAGATGTGAGGTGGGTCTAAGAATCTGCATTTCACGGCAGAAGGCGATGCTGTTGGTGGAGAGAGCTGCTACTCTACAGCTCAGAAGCTGTTGCTTTGTGAGGCTTCTTTCAGAAGCTTGCTGCCTCTGGAGACTCACTTTGGAAAGTAAAGCAAGCATCTGCATATTCCTTTAAAGAAATCTGGCATTTCTCTTGGAGCTTATATTATATTAGTGCTGTTCTATCACAAACTCATGCTTGTCGGTGAAGTGCTGGTCAAGCAGTAGACCTTACCCATGTCCAGTCTTTTTTTTTTTTTTAGTAAATTTTTACTTAATAAATAAATATTGATGGTTTCTATCATGCAAAGTACACATGCAGTGGCTCCAGCCTCTTTGCTGGGAATCTTTGAAGAGGTTTAATGAACTAACAACTTACGTAACTTTCAAGTCTTTATATGGTCATCCTATGATTCTAATGTGAAGGTTGTGTGTAAATTAATGACAGTTTAAAAAGCTACTGTATTTGAATGGAAAAACACAATTTATTACTGCTAAGAACATTAAGTTTAGTCAATAAACTATTCCGTAAGGAACTTGCTTTAATAAATATAAAAGTGATGCTGTTTGAAGAGGTTTTCATGAATTTTAAACATTAGCCCTGGCATTCATTTGTAATATAGGGAAAAATTTTGCTAAGGTCAAAATTTGGCTCATTCCCGGTTCAAACTTTAAGAAATCCCATATTATTGGAGTCACATTAGTAAAGTTCAGCTCTATTTACAAATCACATTGGATACATTTGAGTTTGGGTGTATAGGCACAATTTTCGTGAAAGTAGAGTTATTTCATCAGAGTAAGTTCCCACCCAGTGATTCATGATACCCTGAAATGCCAGGCTATTTCTGAAACATTTGGTTAAGCCAGCTGATATTTTTAAGTAGATGTTATCACCTCTCCTCTAAGGCTAAATAAACATATCTGTCTCCATCTAGGCTAGAAGTTTAGGGGATGATATGTGTACAAATTAGACTCATAGATTTGAACAAATGGAATATTCTACTCTACGATAGCATTTCTTTTTTAACAAATATTTAGTCTTTTAAAAAATATTAATATTAAGACACAACACTCTCTTACAATAGGTTTTGCTTCTCATTATAAAAATAATACATATTCATCATAGTAAGTTTAGAAAACACGAAAAAGAAAAGTCACCTCTGATTGCATGATTCAGAGATATTGCTAACGTATTCGTTTATATTCTTCTAGCCCTTTATTTTTCTTATGCTTATAAAAATGTCTTTTAAAAATGATAATGTAGGGCCAGGTGCAGTGGTTCACACCCAGTACTTTGGGAGGTCGAGGAGGGCAGATCATCTGTCTCTACTAAAAATACAAAAATTAGCTGGGTGTGATGGTGGGTAACTGTAATCCCAGCTACTTGGGAGGCTGAGGCAGGAGAATCACTTGAACCTGGGAGTTGGAGGCCTCATGCCACTGCACTCCAGCCTGGGTGACAGGGTAAGACTCTGTTTCCAAAAAAGTCAAAAACAAAAAAAAGATAATGTACTTACTACTGGGTAATCTGCTTTATAAAATCCAACATATCATAAACTTTCCTCCAATCCATTAAATATTATTCTACATAATATTAATGGCTGCATTAAATTATATCTTAATAAGCATTTTACATTAACAAAGGAAAATAAAGTGCACCAGCACTTTCTTGTTTAAATCATTGATTGGGACAGCACTTTCTGGGTAATTCATGATTCATAGCATAAGGCATGCAATAAATTTAGTGGTCATAATAATTCACCAAATTATTTTATGATAGTGACTTCCTACAGAGAAAGGAGCTGCAATAATTGAACTTGAAATCAAGTTCCTAAGATTTGCATTAAGTTTAAAATAAGTCCATATATCCTACAACTTTCTTAATATTTGCATCTTTAGAATCAATGTAGTAGTGAGAGATAAGAGATCTCGACAGAGGACCTAGTTCACCCATTTCACTGTAATCAGTTCACTTTAATTTGCATATCTTAATTTAAAACATCAGTATAAAGAAATTTTCACCACTTTTGTCTCTGATTTGTTTTTAACATCTATTAATAAAATTCTACAATTGCCTTTACTAGCACCTGCCTGTGTTGAGTAACTTCTACTGTCCATGTGTCAGAGGCGTTTGAACCAGAGCAACTCCACCTTGAATAGGGGCTGGGTAAAATGTGGCTGAGACCTACTGGATTGCATTCCCAGGAGGTTAGCCATTCTGAGTCATAGAATGAGATAGGAGTTCTCTACAAGATGCTGTCCATAAAGACCTTGATAATAAGACAGGTTGCAGTAAAGAAGCCAGCCAAAACCCACCAAAGCCTAGATGGTGAAGAGAGTGATCTATACCCATCCTCACGGCTTATTATATGCTAGTTATAAAGCGTTAGCATGCTGAAAGACACTCCCAGCAGCGCCATGACAGTTTACAAATGCCATGGCAATGTCAGGAAGTTATCCTATATGGTCTAAAAAGGGGAAGAACCCTCAGTCCCCAGAATTGCCCACCCCTTTCTCAGAAAACTCATGAATAATCCACCCCTTGTTTAGCAAATAAGAAGTAACAATAAGTATCTTTGGTTGAGTAGCTCAAGTGGCTGCTCTGCCCGCGGAGTAGCCATTCTTTATTCCTTTACTTTTCTAATAAACTTGCTTTCACTTTACTCTATGAACTCACCCTGAAATCTTTCTTGCATGAGATTCAAGAACCCTCTCTTAGGGTCTGAATCAGGACTGCTTTCTGGTGACACATGGATTCACTTTATCTCCAATATAGCTTAAATCTCTCCCGCTGCATTTTGGCTTCCTCCCGCTGCGTCCTTCTCTGTTTAACTGTAGAGGAAGAACAACTGGTCACTAATTCTTTCTTTCAAAGATGCTTTCCAATGTGTTGGTGAGTAACTTGCAGAGTAGCATAGACCTGCAGTTGGGCTGCCAGGCCTTCCAGCTGAGAGGACCGTCAACGTGTCAGACACCTGATACCTTGGAGAGTGGTGTCATTTCCATTTAATATTTATTTTCACCCACTGGGTGTATGGCACTCTAAACAAAGTGTTTACCGTGAAAGCGATCTTGAGATTCAGTGAAACCAGTGTCACTTAACGTGCTACTTAAGTCTCCATTGTCATGCATTTGACACCATTGAAAGTGATAAAATGAAAAAACATTTGGAAGTAGCTACTTCCCCCTCTGTGTTTACTCAGTCAGTGAGGGCTAATTGTTGTGTTGACGACCCGGGGCTTGGCTAATTCTGTGATCTTTTGAAATGTTAATTACAGTTTCCATGATGTCATTGTTTCTCCTTCCACAGTTTTTAGATAAAATGAGTACCTTAACTTTATCTTTTTTTAAATGACCTAACTTCTCTGAAATGAATTTTTTTTTTAATTTTTTTATTTTATTTTATTTTTGCCTCCTAGCAGGAAATCTTCTGTCTAGAACGCTGGACACACGTGTGGGTTTCCCCCAGTCTCTCACAATACCATCAGCTACCTTCATGGAGCAGATAGCGCCTAACTAACATTTCCACTCTCGATGTCTCCCTGCGGTTCTTCACTGCTATCATGCTGCTTTTAGATTTGGAATGACTTTTGTAAATTTACAAACTAATGATTTGTTACGTTAATTTGAAAATTGAGTGATTTTTTTCACTCCTGTTGTTTTTTTTCTCTCCCTGTCCATTTAAGCTGTTAATAAACGAATTAATAATAACTTTCACTGGCCGAGCATGGTGGCTCATGCCTGTAATCCCGGGACTTTGGGAGGCTGAGGCAGGTGGATCACCTGAGGTCAGGAATTCAAGACTGTCCTGGCCAACATGATGAAACCCCGTCTCTACTAAAAATACAAGAAAAAAAAATAGCCAGGCGTGGTGGTGGGCGCCTGTAATCCTAGATACTCAAGAGGCTGAGGCAGGAGAATCCGCTTGAACCCGGGAGGCAGAGGTTGCAGTGAGCCGAGCTTGCACCACTGCGCTCCAGCCTGGGCAACAGAGCGAGAGTGTTTCTCAATAATAATAATAATAAATAGTAACTTTCACTATAGAGTCTCTCTATGTGCCAGGCACAGTTCTATGTGTTTATATAGCTAAACTCAGTTAATTTACATTCCCTCCACACACACAGTAAAAAAAAATCCTGTGAGGTGGATACGGTTTTCAATTCTTTACTGAAGAGGAAAGTCTTTAATTAGAATAATTAACTTGTCCGAAGTTACTCAACCAGGTGTGTTTGTTCACTTAAAATAGGGCCATGTGTTAATAAATCTTCAAAGGAACTTAAAAGATCTGAGGCTTAGACACGATGATTGGGAGAATGATTGAGATAGAGTAAGAGAGAGTTGCCCTCTCTCTCTGCTAGAAAAAAGATTTCCCTGGGCTGGGTGAACTGCCTGAGAGCAAGGGGCTGGAATAAGAGCAGATGTGTCAGAGAGGCCCCGGCAGGGGACTCCACAAGCTGCCTCCCAGCGATTTCTGGGCAGGTGGCAAAGCCCACAAAAGGCTCTTTTGCTGAAAACCCAAGGCAGATGTCAAAAAAGAAACAACCTCAGTGATTCCAGGACTCTTAATGGTGTAGAAGTCACAGGAGGATTCTCAGGGTCTTCAGAAGTAGAGCTACGAGATCTGAGATGGACAGAAACCAGCATCATTTCGTGGCCCACAGGTCAATAGCCAGCCTAAAATCGCAAGGCCCATAGACATCTCAGCAGATACCTGCAGAGCCAGGTGACCTGAGAGATCCACAAACCCTCTCTGAGGTCCTCTTCCTGTGCTAAGACACAATCCCCAAGAAAAGTTGGAGGAAACATCAAATTGACTGAGATGAAGGTCCTCCTGTCCTCATAGAGTAACGGCTTAAAATAGGAAAGTGGATGCATTGCTGAGAAATATAGACAGTTGCATTTCTTGTACACAGCCTGATGCATGTCAGCAGGCTGACATGAATGCAGCAGATGCATTCATTTAAAGTTTTACCACTGCTATAGAATCATGGCTGTATTGCTGTAAAGAAACTTTGCTTTCTTCTCTTTCAAAATAATTGATTTTATGATAGGTCATCAGCCTTTTAAAACTACCTGCTGTTTATGTAGTAGATTGATATTCAAGAATATCAATGTGGGAACCGTTCAGGGCATCTGACTGACTACTAAAGTTTGGAAAGCCACCCTTAAAAATCACATTACAGCACAAAGACTTGATATGTATGATGTGAATAAAGCTTAAAAGAAAACAAATTTATGCTATCAGAAGTCAGAAGACTGGTTGCCCTTAGGGGTGGGGGCATTTACTCGAAGGGAGGATGGGAGAGTATCTGGAATGGTCATTATTACGAACTGAATTGTGTTCTGCCTCCTTTCCTCTGCCAAAAATATGTTGAAGTCCAATCCCCGGTACCTGCAAATGTGATCCTATTTGGACATAGGATCTTGGCAGATGTCACCAAGTGTAATTCAATATCACCAGTGCAGAGGATACCCAGAGACGCAGACACACAGAAAAAAGGCCGTGTGAAGCTGGAGGCTGACATCAGAGTGATACATCGATGAGACGAGGAACACCACATGCTGACAGCCATCTCCAGAGCTAGGAGAGAGGCACGGAACAGATTCTCCCCCACCGCCACCAGCAGGAACCAGTCTAGCCAACACCTTGATTTCAAACTTCTAGCCTCAGAACTGTGAGACAATACATTCCTGTTTGTACCCCCCAGTTGGTGTTTCAGCAGCCCTAGGAATAGAACGCACCGGTCATGTTCTGTGTCCTGGGCTGAGTGCTGGTTAAAATTCAGCCAGCTGTGGACTTACCAATTGTGCATGTTTCTCTTGTATACGACACTTGAACAAAGACGTCAAAATATATATCACAAAGCAGATGCTTGGAGATATATATATATATATATATATGTGTGTGTGTGTATATATATATATATGATTTCTTGTGCCCAGCTGGCAGAATGAATCTCACTCTTCTGAGGTCGCCACCTTTCTGCACTCTGAGAGGACTCATGTGAAAACACCATTTTCAGAAACAGTCACAATAGAAGCCACACAGAGAAAGTGAATGTAACTGAGAAGGCTCACATCTCACGGACAGCGGTGGCCCTCTCTTAGAGGACAGATAAAGGGAAACAATGGTTTGTAAATTTGAAGGAAATTTGATTTCTCTTTCCTTGTGCTTATCTGTTCACCTGATCACCACAGTTGAGTCGGCTGTAATTAGAGCTGGTTCTTTGCCAGGCCTTCAAGTAGGGGGATTCGCTCCGTTCTAGCAGCCCCCAGTTTGTCTCCTAACAGATGCCCCCTGTTTGTCTTGGAAGCTTCCGCAGATCAGGCAGAGCCGCAGGGAGTCTCTTCAGGCCCTGGAGACACTTGGTAACTTTTCTTACGACTGTCACTGGTATTAACTTCTAACCCATTAAACTCTTACAGGATAGCTTTAGTCAATGAAGCAGGATATGGCCTTTTCTTGGCCTCTCCATTTCCAATTCCAGCAAAATAAATGAAACACAAAAAGTTCACAGGGGGATCAGCTGGGGAGGCAGAACTGGGAGCTGGGCTGGGAGCTTTTAACTGGGTTGACCGTTACTGTCCTTTCCCATTTCACCTTTTATCTGCCCATTAACTCCTTAAGTTTGCTCATCCATCCATCAAAAAGAAAAGAAAAAAAACCCAAATGATGTGTGAAAGACCTGGGTGTTACTAGGTCCAGCGTGTCATCTCCCACATTTGTCCAAATGTGATTGGCTTCTTGTGGGGACACGATGACTCTGTTTTATGAATGGTCATTTGTGATTTCTTAAAACTTTTGTCTTTAAGATTTCTTTGAAGTATTTGAAATCATTTCCGTTTCTGACAAAATGAAGAGGTAACTTTCCCAAAATATTGCCGGGTCAATTTTTATAAATGAAGAGTGTTTATGATTCATTTTCAGCGATTGCATAGAGATTACTTACACAATCTCACGTGTCTTTTCTTTGAAGTATGTCAAGTTAATGATTCTGTTTATGGTGTAAGAACAAAATATTTAATAAAATATTTAGAGCTTTGATTTATAAAATAAAAACAATTTAATTGTTTATAGGTATCTATGTCTATTTGCTGAATTTTCTTTCTCAGCTAACAAAATTCTGCTGAGGTCCAAATAAAAAGTTAATTCTTGACAGTAAAAAGGATTCAGTTGATAGGTTTTCATCAATTTGGTGAATAGGATCAAAGTGAAGAAAAGTGAGAATAGCTAAGAAATTCAAATAGAAGTAGCACTCAATCTGGATCAAAGGTATTCATTCACTCCATTCTTTCATATAACTGTCAATGAAGTTAATACAAGATATGTAAAAGATTAAGTCCCTGCACCAAAATCTCTACAGTCTTAGAAGAGATGTGAATATAAGATTAAAGTACTCGAAATACACTTCAGGACAGAATGTGAAAATCTTGTAATCTGTACATAGTAATTGCTGAGATGATGAAGGTATACATAAAATATCCAAGAACTTGAGACATGCAGCTCCTTCATGATCATCACACAGAGACGACAACATCTGATGTTTTATATCATAGGCCCTTCTCGTTTATCCGCACTCTGTGTCGCCACCCATAAAATAAGAAGATTGAACTTCTAGATAACTTTACAGTCATTACCTCCTTTACAATTATTATCTCATGATTATTGTCTGGAGCATGAGAACGATTTCTCATATAGAAAATAAAGGAAGAGACAAGGCGTGGTGGCTCACGTCTGTAATCCCAGCACTTTGGGAGGCTGAGACAAGCGGATCACTTGGGATCAGGAGATCATGACCAGCCTGGCCAAAAAGGTGAAACCCTGTCTCTACTAAAAATACAAAAATTAGCTGGGCATCATGGCAGGCTCCTGTAATCCCATCTACTCAGGAGGCTGAGGCAGGAGAATGGCCTGAAACTGAGAGGTGGAGGTTGCAGTGAGCCAAAATCACACCACTGCACTCCTGCCTAGGTGAGAGAGTGAGATTCGGTTCCCCCCCACCAAAAAAGGAAGGAAGGAAGGAATGTAGGAAGGAAGGAAGAAGGAGAAAGAAAGACAGAAAGAAAGAAAGAAAGAAAGAAAGAAAGAAAGAAAGAAAGAAAGAAAGAAAGAGAAAGAAAGAAAGAAAGAAAAAGAAAAAGAAAAAGAAAGAAGAGAGGAAGGGAGGGGAGGGGAGGAGAGGAGAGAAGCGGGAACATAGCTTGGTCACATGCCTTTAGTACGATGTCAGTTTTTAGGACAAAGCTCATTTTTTACACTGAATCAACTGTTTACAACATTAATGAACTGACAGGTCAGGGCAAGGGCTGCCTAGTACATGACGAGCAGGATGTGGACAAGAATCAGAATCCAAGTTCAATTTCAGATACAACCACTATTTAACTTAGCTCAGCGAACAGAATTTACTATGTGCCAAGCATTGTGCTACGTTTTGGGATTTGAGGATCAGTATCCTCTGCATGTATTTATGTGTCTGCTATGGCCTGTATTTGCTGCCTATGTGTAGCTCACGTGCTTACCTAGGATTTCCCTTGGAGTAGGGAAAATGACATGATTTGAATGAAAGAGTGAATATTAGAGCGAGGCCTGGTTTTGGAAGAGTCCAGTCTGGTAAAGAAGACGAGTGTGGGCCTGTAATCCCAGCACTTTGGGAGGTCAAGGTGTGTGAATCACAAGGTCAAGAGATTGAGACCATCTTGGCCAACATGGTGAAACCCGTCCCTACTAAATACACAAAAATTAGCTGGGTGTGGTGGCGCACGCCTGTAATCCCAGCTACTCCAGAGGCTGAGGCAGGAGAATCGCTTGAACTTGGAAGGTGGATGTTACAGTGAACCGAGATTGCACCACTGCACTCCAGGCTGGGGGACAGAGTGAGACTCTGTAACAAAAAAAAAAAAAAAAAAAAGACGAATGTAGACACAACTATGACAGAACCAAATCGAGCACACTTAGACACATAAACATGTGCTCACATGGTCTAGAGATGATGCATTAATTCTGGCTCCAGGAGTGGGCTGGATGTGGGAGAGGAGGGGGATTCGGTTTAAGTGGGGGATGGGAGAAATAAAATCCCTTTATGTAGAAAATTATGCTTTCCCAGTTAGCTAATTACTCCAGAAACCCTCGAAAATGTATTTCTCACCCTCAGCACAGCTCTCTGCCTGTGTTCATAGTCACCCTTTCAAGTAAATAAAGTAATGTCGCACGCATGCTGGAACAGCGTCTGTCCGGGAGACTCTTTGGAGTGGACAGAAGGTGCCATCCACTGGCTTGCTCCAAGTCACCTCTTGCACTTGCTGCTGGAGCAGCACCCTTTCTTAGGAACCGGCCTGATGTTCCCTCCATGAACTGTGAATGTCAGGTTGCTACATTAGAAACTTCAAGCTTGGTTTCTAAGGAGTTCCAGAAGCGCATCTCAGCAGGAAAGGAGGGCTGTGGGTTTTCTTCCTTTTGCCCCAAATCTACACTTGCTTATCTGCTGTGCTAATCTGGGGAGCACAGGGAGCCCCAGTTTGAGGGGGAAACTTTCGAGACATGTCAGTGTCAAATACCAGGAGCTTGCAGAGCTAAGGCAGGAGGTAGGTCAGGTACATGGTGACACTCCAGAAAGGCGAAAGCACAGCGGGTCTTGCCTTAAAATTGTGTCTGCAGCAAAGCCTGAGCACAACCTTATTGGCATGTGACGATCCCGACATACAACCTTGTGGACTCAACTGACTCCAAGTCCACCCTGCTGTCTACACAGCTTCCTTGTATTTAAATTGTTCAAAGACTTCTTTTCCCCTTAATCTGCTAATTCCTCAACTGCTCTGGTTTTGAGATTGCCAGAGAAGTCCTCTTAGGAGAGCTAATAACACTATCTACACTAAGGACAAGCAAGCACTTTTGTGTGTTGCGGGGGCGGTGGGGGGGAAGCAGGCCGGAACACTATTTTGGGTCCTCTTTTTCCTCTGTATTTTTCCCTATCCAGGATTCCAGCAGGCAGCCATGCTTTGGGAGCTTTTGCCTGAGGAAGTTGTGCAGGACTAGAAAATAGAAGCTGCTTCTCCTCAAAGCTCTGGTTTTCATTTGCAAAAGTGTAAGTGCCGAACGAGACTGCCTGATTGCACCTGGTGGGCTTCAGTGAGTAGGCAGAGCCCAGCCAAAGGAAATGGCTTGTTCCCAGAGTTAGGAGAGGAAGCAGATCTTTGGTCCTCGACTTGCAGGAAGCTGTGCCCTGGCTACGCTGAGGCAGCTAAGTCTCTAGACCGGCAAAGACCACCTGGGACGTGGTGCAGCTGCTCCTGGAAAGATCTCCACGGGCCCTGGGGACAGAGGGTGGCACAGTCAGATCTAAGATTGCATTCCCCAGAATGCTGGTGCCCTAGGGTGGGGGTCAAAGCCAGGGAAGCCAGTTGACAGACAATAAAGTAACTTTTCTTCCCCACTTCCTTCTGTTGGCTGAAAGCAATTCCTTCTACAATAATTATGTTATCATAAAACACAATGAGTTCAATTGATTAACTTTCAATTTACCAGTTTATCAAAATAAACATGCTTACAAACAGATTTTAATTAAAGCCTAGTTTTTGGGGGATGTGGAAAAAATACACATAGCTTCCAACAAATGTCTATTTCTTCCTTCATTATTTAATACATTTTTATATTTAATAATGATAATTTATATTTCATAACAGAGCCACAAGGGAAAGAAATCCATTTTTTTTTAGTGCAGAATGTTATAATTTTAAGATGTAAGAGTTTCTTTTGAAAGTTCTTTTGTAGTCTATTTTATATTTTAAGCTTTTTATGAAAAGAACATGAAGTACAGCAGAAAGGTCTCTTTAAGTATTTTTGTTGGATGGCTGATTTGATTAATGAAGGAACGTTGCAGACATTCTCAGACTCAGTTTATTGAAGTATACAGTGGCAAAAATTTTGGAAGGTGATTTTGCAACATTAACAAGCAGCTTAAAATTATTCATAGCTTTTGATCCTGGAGTCCCATTTCTAGGTATTTATGCTAAGGAAATGATTACAGATATATGCAACAATGAACAGAAAGCTCAGCTGAGTGGGATTTAGAAAAAAATAAAAAATTATAAAGAACTCTAATATCTCAAAATAAGGCCCTGGCTAAAAAGAATGGCCCATTATATAATAAAATGTGTGCAGCCATTATAAATCATGTGTGTATAAATTATGCATTTGTTGTATATTTTTAAGATAAACTTAGGTATTCAAACAGATGAAGTATCCTTTCTCTACCCAATCTATCTGATTTGTGTGTGTTTATGGGATTTTAATTTTCTCTTTTTTTACCTGTATATTCTTAATTTTCCTCAATAACAAATCATTACTCTTAAAATAAGAAAAAAATTATCAATAAAAAATGTAAGACTGTAAATTTAAAAAGGAAAAATGTGAATATAGGTTGTCGCATTTCTTTTTGTTTAATAAAAAGAAAAATATATAAAATATATTAAAAAGGATAGTGATTATAATGTATCAGTCGCAATTATCTTTAATTTGCTTAAGATTTAGCAGGCCAGGCATGGTGGCTCACGCCTGTAATCCCAGCACTTTGGGAGGCTGAGACAGGTGGATCACTTGTGGTCAGAAGTTCAAGATCAGCCTGATCAACATGGTGAAATCCCGTCTCTACTAAAAATACAAAAAAAATCAGCCAGACGCAATGGCAGTTTCCTGTAATTCCAGCTACTCGGGAGGCTGAGGCGAATCACTTGAACCCAGGAGGCAGAGGTTGCAGTGAGCCAAGACTACGCCATTGTACTCTACTCCAGCCTGGGCAACAGAGCAAGACCCCCGTCTCAAAAAAAAAAAAAAATTTAGCAACAGGCTTTAATCTCAGTAATCCTTTTTTTAATTTTTGAAGAGTATTTTTTAGAGCACTTGTAGATATACAGACAAATTGAGAAGATAGTATAGAGAGTTCCCACGTAACCTCTCCCATTTTTCCCTATTACTAACACTTTCATTAATATGGTACATTTGTTACAATCAATGAACCAATATTGATATATTGTTTTAATCAAAATTTCATAGTCTTTTTAGATTTCCTTAGTTGTCACCTTTCGTCCTTTCTCTGTTTTGGAATCTCATCCAGGATCCTACATTACATTTGGCCCTATGTCTCCATGGACTCTTCTTGGCTGTGACAGTTTCTCAGACTTCCTTTGTTTTCATCCCCTTGACAGTTTGAGGAGGACTGGCCAAGTATTTTGTAGGATGTCCCTGTATTAAAAATTGTCTGATGTTTTTCTCATGATTGGACTGGATTTTAATAATGTATTCAAAACAATCCTTCCCACTTCCTGCCCTTCGAAAAAAAAATTCATACCCTCAAATGTAACAAAATCCCCCAGCCTCAACTCAGGACGATGTTATATCTCTTGTAATTCATTGACAAACATGCAAAACTACACTAAATGCTCCAGGCTGCAGGCCTCTCCATTAGTAACCTCACCCCTAGGTACCAATAAACATAATTTAATGGAAGTTCCATCAGCGGAGGAGCCTGATCTTTGGCCTCCTGGGTTACAGGACACTCCTGTTAGTTCCCTCCAGCACCTCCTCCACATTCTGAATTTTAACGGGTCTAGGAAACCTGTGGGTTAGAAGTGTATTGGTGTTATTTCCTGTTTCCACTTCAGTCAGCCTCTCAGCTTTCTGATTTGACATGAATTGTGAACGTAATGTACGCAACAGGAAACAAATACCTCATGTTTTTCTTCTTTAATGTGGCAACTTTTAAAAGATGGCGCAACTTTTAAAATAGCAAATATTATCAGATTATGAGGAAGGAAGCTTTGTATTAAACTTGAAACGTACCAAGAGGTCCAAGTCACATGATGCTCGCTACCTAGTTTAGCAAGCAGTTTACAAATGCTGAGTTCAGGTGTTCACAGGCCTACCCTTTATCAGGCAAGATCAAACTCATGTTTCTGCTCTGGGTTTCTCACGTCCTTTGAACACTCCACATTTTACAGCTGAAATCTAGGAGGACCCTTCGAGTTGAAAGAGAAAAAAAATGATATTTTGTTGTTTAACGTAAAATAAACAAAGTCTCTTTCTTTCTTTTGTCATTACCCAGATAGCCTAGGTTCTGAGTCCTGGTTGCATCTTAACAGGAGGTTGGTGGGGAGGAATTTGGGGATGGATAGAAAACGTGTAGAAATCATTCCTAAAGGAGAGTGTCAATCACATAACTTCTGTTGTCACCAAGAAAGTGAGACCAGGTCAGCCCTAATTCAGAGATGGTTCTAGGTGATCTACCAGATATTTGTGCTGGACTGACCAATGTGTGCTGTTCTCTGCAGGTATGTGATAGGAAGGAGCACTGTAAGAATTCCACTGGGTGTCGAAACCAATACCAAGAAGTAGGGATTTGGGGAAATATTCTAAAATCGGTATTATTACTCAAGCACACATCAGAACACTTCAGCATTAATCCAGACGCTGCAGTAAAGCAGTCAGTGTTAGGATTCGTTCTAACCTGACCACACGCTGGGCTTCCAGACGCCTCTCTGCGGTACAGAGCAGCAAGACAGATTCCAGATTGCTGATTTTTTCATATTTATTGTAAATATTTTTCCTGGTTTGTTATTTTTTTGATATTTTGATTCACAAATATATCAATTTTGAATTAATCTTGTTGTACAATGTTCAATTTTTTTCTGAGCTTATTGGTTTGGAAAGATTTACTCCGCCAATAAGTAAAATAATTCATTTATAGTTTATATCAGTTTTTTTCTATGCTTAATTATTTTAGTCATCTAAAATTTAATTTTAATGTATGGTACAAGGTGCGAATCTAGATATATTTTCCATCCTTAGGTAATTAACTAATCAGTTCCCTGCAACAACCACTGAAGAAAGACTTTAGAACTTTATATTTTAAGGCAGTGTTGCAACTTGTCTTACCTATCTTTGCACCCTAAATACCTACACCTGTGTCTGATCTATAGTAGTTGCTCAATTAAACATTTGTTGAGTAGATGAATACTTCTTGAACCTGTTGCCTGTCCCTGGCATCCAATAAGGTGGAAAATTCATCTGAAATGACAGAAATCTTGGGTAATGATGAATCTCTGAGGATTCCTGTGTCACAGCTAACTGATAAATATGTTCAATTGTTTCCTTTGGAGATGGAGCTGTGAATCAAAGAAGCATAACGATTGTGCTTAGTCAGGAAAGAAAAAACGAACATTCTGAATAGTGGTGAGATGCTAGGAATTCATACCTACCATCAAAGTCTCACAGGCTGCTTCCAAGTGGGACAAGCTTCTCAAAATAATGACACCTGGGATCTATGGATTCCTACTTTGCCACATTGCCACCCTCTAGTGTGGCTTCCATGTGTCCCTCCCTGGCCAGCTTGTCTTGGCAGCTGTACTGAGGGAGATGTATTTCTACCATTCCTTCCCTCGAATAACACTTATTGATCACCTATGGTTGTTCTCTGTTATTGGAATAAAAACATTTTTATGCTTTATATTTGAAGTCAGTGTTGTAGAGGTAAACATAAGGTAACCTCCCCATTCACCACCTGTGACTTACTTTCCCTAAGGCACAGTTTACCCATCAACAAAATAGGAGATAATACCAGCTAACATTTCTGTACCATCTATTCTGTGCCTAGCACTGCTCAAAGTGCCATATACATATTAAATTATTTAGTACTCATTAACTCTTTGAAGTGAGCACCATTTTTAGACCCATTTACAGACAAAGAAATGGAGGCATGGAGAAGTGATTGCCTTACTTAAGGGCTAGAATCCAGGCACTCTGGCTCTGAAGTCCATGCTCTTAACTGCAGTACTGGGATGTCTCTCAGGCACAATAAAGAACAGCCACCTCAGAGAGCTGATATGAGGATCAAGTGAGATACCATATCCAAGATACCCGGTGAGCACTTGATACGTGTTAGCTCTGTAACAGGAAACACAGCCCCCTGCTCACTGTGATACAGTGAGCTGTGACACAGGAATCCTCAGAGATGCTTCGTTATGCACAATTTCTCACCTTTGATAGGAAATACAGATGCTCAGATGGTCACTTTCAGCAAAGGTAATAGGAGGGAAAGTAGTCCAGGAGGATGGAGACCACATGATGGGGCCCCCAATCAGAACTAGGGGAGAGGAAAGGCTTCTCAGAGGAAATATTATTTGTATTAAGGCCAAATTAAAGTCTGTTCCTTTTCCTGCAAGAATCTCAGGGGTTATTTCTCTCCATAGGCCCTGTTTGTTTTGCTTCCTTCTCCGCATTCCCTTCACTACTCTCTACCCTTCACCCTTTCAGAATTCTTGGGGAAGCAGGATGCGCCAAGCAATCCAATCACGTACATCCATTCCACAGACACTGGTGGGTCAGGAAGCAGCACAAGAGAGGTCAGTTGACTTATACCCACATGATAGAAGCTGAAGGGGAAAAGGATTACACGTTTTCAGGAACATTCAGAATTTCACATTTTACAAGATGATGTTTAATTAGTTATCTCTTGTGTTAGCCTGGATGGATCTCATGATTTTTTCCAAGAGCAGCTGAATCTGAGCATGGTTCCTAAAGTTATGTGAATTCTGCGTAACTGTATGTATACACATCTGAAGTGATAACCCTTTGGCTTCCTCATAATGTTTGTTGAATGTAATATATTACACTAAGAGACCTTTGGGGTCATTTAGTTCAACTTCCAACTCATAAAGACTTTCCTTTTAGCAGAAAGGCAATTCATCTTGTTTATCCATTTTCTCTTAAATAATTGCGGTGATATGAAGCTCACCATGCCTGAACACAGCAATTTTGATTATTGTATAGCTGTAATTCTAAGTCTTGACTTGCATTGACCTAGGTCTGCTGACCTTTGTTCTGTCCTCTGCAGGGAGAAAGAGAAAAAAAACAGGCAAACACGTTTTTCTTGTAAATTCAGACAACTTCATGGTTTCTCTTTGTTCTTTGGATGAAATAGTGTCAGTTGCTGAGAGTGGGCAAGCTTCTCTAAGTATGTTAGCTAAACATTTATTTTTATATATTAATCTATTTATTTTAAGAATCTTGTTACCAAGAAACTTATGAATAATCTGAGAAAATTGAGCACATGATACTACAAATTACTTTTAAAAATAGAACTATCCAATGACAGCCAAGAATGAAACAAAAAAATATGCATAAGAAATGTATTTTTTAACTGCTGCTTTAAAATTTATGTTTATTTCAACTTACTTGATATAAAGATGATGACATGACAATAGTTTAAATAATAAGATCAAATATGACTTCACTAACAGGATTCAAGAGGAATCTCTTATAAACATATTTCCTTTCTGAATGCACTTATTTGCTTTCAAACTCATTTTTTAAATAATAGAAATAACAATGATAGATGCATAACACCTAAGATTTGTTATAAATTTTATTTTACCTGTTTAGATTAAGATTTGCTTTTTTAACTGACAGATAAATTTAATAATCTTTTGTAAGAAGATTGTTTTCATATTCCATATAATACATTTTCATATTAACGTTTCAAATGAGAAAAAAAAAATAAAAAATTGCCACCAGAAGTAAAATCTTTCTTTCAGAAATATGAAAAATAACATGAAAAACACTTTATTGTGTTTAGGACAGTTCTGATTGAACATTTTGGGAGTAACATTCTCTCCCTTTTGATACTCACCTATTCACCAAAAGACTGTGGTATTACTTTTGTTTGGTCTTAGTTACTTTGCATGGGACGTTTCCATTCATTCAGGTGTAATGCATGGCATCATTTATGATTTATGTGATAGAGGCTCAGATGGAATCCACGGGGATTTTCATATAAGGGTGTGCTCAGTGGTATGTTTGAAGTGATGCCATTGAATTCAAATGACATGGTTAGTTCTCAGAAATATTAATTTGATTTTAATATCCTGCCTCCCCACCCCAAGTTATGGTTGGTTTCTTACCTTGGGAAAATCCTAAGTGAATTTAATTAACTCATGTTTTGAAAGTTTGCATTTAGCTATGCAAGGCAGAGATTGTGCAAACACGAAAAGCAGAGCCATACACTTAGATTTAATCTAATCATTTTCTTATAACCTCATTGATCTAACTTTATGTTTCAGTTATAATAATGCAGATATGCAATTTTAAAACAAATGATTGTTTCAAAGCAGTATATTTATGTGTCATGACGAATCCACTGTGTCGCTTTTGTCTTTTAACCTTTGGGATACTAAAATGAAATAACATTTCTTCTCTGCTTCACAAAGTAATTATTGTAGCATCTGTTAAAAATACATTTTGGCTTTCAGGGAGTTTTCAGTCTTAGGTCAAATTCTGTGCCTTCTTAAGTATCTGTGTCGTTATGCTCCTTTTGTTTTGTTGTTTGAGAGGAAAATGAAGATCTGTGACATCATTTATTCTGGAAACAAGCACAAGTGTGTTTAACCAGAAAAATCAAGGATGTAACTTGTCCCGCTGGTCTGAAAATCCAAAATCGTCTTTGCAAATAGAGCCATTCATTGGCTACAACTGGATCAAAAGTAACAAGTTTTTGTCTGAGTCTTTAGCCTAAAACCTTCCCTACCCTCTTCCAGATTAACTCTGTTGTGCCTGGATTAACCCCTAAGAATCCTGGTATTGTTTCTCTTCATTACACTTATCCCCACGTCTCCTATTGTCTTTGCTTTTCATTAAGGGGAGTAAACAGTAGATGGTTTAAGCCGTGATAAGCTTCTCCAGCTTGGAGTATCTATTTGAGCTTCATATTTGACACTTGTTTCCCCTTTCAATGTAAACATTCATTTTGAATCCAATAACCTTGTCAATGGAAATTGTGAATGCTAAGGGCTGAGCAGGCCATGTGAGCAAATACCAGTGAAGTCTCATTAGTTGTACAGAACCTGGGGCCAGAAATGAAAGTTCTGGATCTGAATTAATGGTCCTTTGACCCATTTTGCTGTAAACAAATAATAAAGAGCATTAGCATCTGAGAACCATATCCATTTTAATATAATTAAAACAAGAACAGTATGTCCCTAGAGCTTATCTGCGGAGTTATTCATAATATACTCTTCTTTCACTTGATACCAAATCTTTTTAACAGATTGGAATATTACATGCATTTAACATAAATCGTTGGCAGGGAAATGGACTAAAAGAGACAAAATAAGCAGAGTTCTATGCTGGCTGCAGATAGAAAAAAATTTATTCTGATCTCCAGTTATTGTTTCAATTAAGACAGTTCTTTTTGACCTTGTCCCGAAAGCAATTTGACATTGATTAGAGCATAAACCTCCGAACTAAATTCTGGGGAAGGATGAGTGATATTACTTTTCTCTGAAATGGCATGAAAAAGAATCAATGGTGGTAGCATTCGATAGTGTCATAATTTGATTTATCAGCTGATCTGTTGGCCAATCAATGGCTGCTTAAAATCCAAGAACACTTCATTGGTTTCGTCACACAAGCTTTGCTCTTTTATTTACAATGTGAATTTCATTCTGGCATGAGTTTAAAACTCCCAAGGACTAGTCACTCTGTTCTGAGTAAGTAAGAATATTTATAAAACTCGAATCTTGAGATCATGGGTTATCAACAATATTCCATTTTTTAAGGAACTTCTATTCCATTCTTCTAATAACAGTGCAGACCACTTAGAGCTTTTGCTTCACCTCTGTGAAAATGATTCTCAAACGCAAATCTGTAGTCAGATTCAAAAGGTAATGACTCGGGTGGCTTTCTAAGAAGGAAAAAAAGTTGTTCTTCTATTATTTGTACTAATAGGTAATCCAAAAGGAAAAGGATGTTCCTATGTTCTTTTCCCCAATATGCAAGATGAAATTATCTGTATGTAAATTTTGACTGTGTCACATTTCTTTTAAAGAAATTCAGTGTTTGGAGCTAGGGTTAGAAGCAGCTACATGATTTGTGGGGCTCAGTGCCATTTGCTCAAAAAATTTTAAAGATTTTAAGATAGCAACAGCAGAACCAAGCACGGGGCCCTTCTAAAGGTGGAACCCTTTGTGACAACCCAGATCAAGGGCTCATGAAGCCCTGGTGGGGCAAATCCTAGTCTTATCCAGTGGTATTTGCTTAGGGGGTTGATGAATGCCTGATCCTACCTCAAATCCCTGTGACTCCTCCTTAGGGGAGTCCTGAGGGAGTTTCACACATAAGGAGACAATGAGAGAGAAACAAATTGGGTATAGCCTTTGATTATTAGCTCTACTTGTTCGCAAAATCTGCAGAGCACTTTGGCAAGCATGGCAGGAGAATGGTGATTAACCTGCAGCCACACATATCCTCTTCCCTACGCTAAGCCCAAACTCAGGTGTAGGGTCACACAGCTCTGCTTCAGGCTGACCTACCATGGGGGTGGAGAGGATGAAGGGCCTAAACAGGCAGCAGAAACAGCGTAGAGAGAGCGTGCGGGCAGACCTAGCCTTGGGAAGCATCCCTGGTCAAACAGAAGCAAGATGAAGAGAAAAGGACATTATATCCATAAGCATGGTGTCTGCACGCACAGCAACCTTACTTGTGATGTGACGGGTCAGAGAGTGTGAGTGACCACGTGGATTTGCTAATCCTTCTGTTTGTGGGGGGGCGGGGGGACTGGGAGAGATAAAGGGGCAGAAAATCAGCAATTTCTGTGAAACATTTTCCAATTAAAAGATATCTTGACTCTATACAAATAACTCATATTCTCTGAAGAAAATATTTTATAATTAAAAAAAAAATTAAATTATGTCTCCTGTTGCCTCATGAGTCAGGTATAAGTGATGCTAACATTTTGGGGTGTATCTTTTCTGACCCTTTTCCCATGCATTTCTTATATTTAAGTTAATAAAAGTTGAGATTATGGTATGTGTAGCCTGTTCCTTTGGCTTAACAATATAGTATAGCTGTCTTTCCATGCCAACTAATATTTATCTATGTGTTTATTTTATTATTATTATTATTATTTTTGAGATAGAGTCTTGGTCTGTCACCCAGGCTGGAGTGCAGTGGCATGATATTGGCTCACTGCAACCTCCGCCTTCCGGTTCAAGCGATTCTCCTGCCTCGGCCTCCCAAGTATCTGGGACACAGGCAGGCACAACCATGCCTAATTCTCCAAGTGTAGAGCCTTTCTTTTTCAGCATTTGAAATGCCACAAGACAGTGGAATGAGATGGCAAACATGTTGGTGACCCTGTCTCTGCAATTCCCACCTGCGCCATCAACGTTTACTTCAGTCATCACAGAGATACTCCCTTCAGCACACACAATCTTTCAATGAGATAAAGTAATGCCTTTTTTTCTCTCTCTGAGCAGAGCTTCTACAACCTGAAAGCTTTGAAGGGCTGTGATTGTTCTGATCTAATGTTTGTATCTAGAAAGTCACTGACTAGTGAGTGGTGAATCTGAAGCAGAAGAAACAAAGTAAGAGCGGATGTCCCCACCAGGCCCTGGGACACGCCTGTAGTGCCACCTACTTGGGAGGCTGAGATGGGAGTATCACTTGAGCCTGGGAAGTTGAGGTTACAGTAAGCTATGATCATGCCACTGCACTCCAGCCTGGGCAACAGAGCAAGACCCTGACTCAAAAGGAAAAAAAAGGAAGTAAGCCATGTGGACTAATATGCATTTAATGTAAAGGTCTGCCTCTAAGATAATGGTCAGTCACCATCATTATTGATCTTCATTACAGAACGTGTACTATTCAGCAAATACTGCTTTCAACAGCACAGTTCTATGAAGGGAATTGACTACTTAGGATTGAAGCAGAAGAAAAAATATTTTGGCATTAAAATAGGAGAAAAAATGTTTTAAACACTATTCCTTGAAAAGATACTTGGTAATGGGCTTTTGTGTGTGTGTGTGTGTGTATGTGTGTGCCCATAAGAGTATGTTGTGTATTATGTTGAATTGGTAGAAACAGATTATATTGGGCCAAGCATAGTGGCTCATGCCTGTAAATCCAGCACTTTGCAAAGCCAAGGAGGGCAAATCACTTGAGGCCCAACTGAAAATACAAAAATTAACTGGACGTGGTGGTGGGTGCCTGTAATCCCAGCTACTTGGGAGGCTGAGGCATGAGGATTGCTTGAAGCCAGGAGGTGGAAGTTGCAGTGAGCTGAGATCATGCCACTGCACTTGCAGCTGGGGTGATAGAGCAAGACAAGAGAGAAAGAGAGAAAGAGAGAGAGATAAAGAAAGAAGAAAGAAAGAAAGAAAAAGAAAGAAAGAAAGAAGAAGAAAGAAAGAGAAAGAAAAGAAGGAAGGAAGAAAGAAAGAAAGAAAAAGAGAAGAAAGAAAAGAAAGAAGAAGGAAGGGAAAAGAAAGAAAGAAAGAAGTAGAATATGTTGAAGGTCTGAAATTAGGCAGGCATGCTTCTAGTAGCAAGACACCTGGCAGGGCCAGGAGGATGCAGGCATGAAAGGAAGAGTCTGCCCAGTCCTGACTCCTCTGTGACCACAGAAGGATCTAGGATGAGATCCGGCAGGTTTATGCTTAGCACAAAGGCTGAAGTCATGTTGCAGAGAGTTTGAGATGCAGAGGAGAAGAAGCATAGGGAGGCCCCATTCCTGCGAGCATGCTGGCTTTGTGCTAGCCTGCCATTTCTTTCTTTGGTATGATGATTGGACTAAATTTAAAGAAAATGTTTGTGAATATATATTGCTTTCCTTTCTTTCAACTCACCATTCCTTTATAGGAGAAAATTTCACAGGAATCAGGGAAGGGTAAACAACATATTCAAGAAAGGGAAAGAATATAATCAACATCTACTTTTAGGTTATCCCCAGTCTTTCTTCAAACCCTGGTATATTTTCCAGTTATCTTTGGAAATGTTAATATCTCTGTCGAGGATGTCAAAAAGTGGTAAAAAGAATAGTTTGACCTAATCGGTCTCATTTTGCACAGTAAAGAAATCTCAAAGGAGAATGTTTAATTTACTACCTTTGTGAAAAACAAAGCTCTGAATTATAGATTATAATTATTTTTATGTGATTCTTTCCCAGAGGTTTTAAAGATGTATTTGCTTTGTGTCTCTTTATTCAGAAAATTTTTGAAGTAAAATTGAACTATTTTTGTTAAATTATTGAATATAGGACTTTATGGCTTAAGTCGTTGCACAATGCTATAGCACAGATTGTTTTGAAATCTGTTTATTTATTTAGTACATAGAGATGTGTCATAGACAGCATATAAAGGTTTTAAGTTGGAATTAAGAGGAATTCTAGCCCAGTTTTCATAATGTAAGTGTGGTAGTCAGAAGGATCCTTGGTGGTGGATATTAAAGACCATTGGGTTGAAATATGACTCATGGCTCTCACTTGGGAAATTACCAGAACAAGGTGACTGAGCAGAAGAGATCACACATCTTGTGACCGTCAAAGTTATATGTAAATATATTTCTCTCTAAATATATTTTTATATTTCTTTCTAAATATAGCTATATATTTCTCTCTAAATATATCTAGATATTCGTAAGTATATGTATATATATATCTATATATTTCTCTCTAAATATATATATATATATATATAGAGAGAGAGAGAGAGAGAGAGAGGGAGACAGACAGAGAAAGAGGGATTGATACAGATATATAGATATAAAATCCCGCACGTTTGCAACTGTCTAAACCAAACAAGCAATGAACATGCTTCTACACTTCTAAATGGCTAAGATAAAAATTTAATTTGGGAAAAAAATTATTTCCCACAGAAAGTGAGCATTTAAAAAATCCTTAAAAACCAAAATCCACTTTGGGAGGCCAAGGCGGGTGGATCAGGAGGTCAGGAGTTCAAGATCAGCCTGGCCAAGAAGGTGAAACCCCATCTCTACTAAAAATGCAAAAATTAGCTGGGAGTGGTGGTGGGTGCCTGTAATCCCAGCTACTTGGGAGGCTGAGGCAGAGAATTGAGTGAGCCTTGGAGGCAGAGGTTGCAGTGAGCCGAGATTGTGCCACTGCACTCCAGCCTGGGTGACAGAGCGAGACTCCATCTCAAACAAAAAAAAAAAGAAAGAAAGAAAGAAAAAAAACTATGCTTCTATCATCTATCTACATAAATGTAACATGTATATAAATAACAATATGTACCTAGACATATAGATATGTTGTTTATATAGGTATACATAATAGATCTACATACATAGGCATGTATCTATCTAGATATGTGTGTATCAGTATACAGACAGACAGGCCTAGGAGACCCTTGTAGGATATATATATCTATGTAGGACATCTATCTATGTGGGTTGTGGGATATATATCAATGTAAGATATATGTAGGATACAAGGATGTCAAGGTTGAAAGGGTGACATGACCACTGTATTCTTTTTCAATGTCCACCACTAAGGCCAACCTCTCTACAAACTAATCCTCTTTGGAGGAAAAGAGAAAAATCTATGAATAAAATATACACTGTATATTGTTATCCCCTTTCATCCTGAAACCTGAAAAAGAAAGGCAATGGTCATATCAGAAATGCGAATTTGCAGTGATCCATATTCTTCTCCAAGAGATTGAAGAATAAGAAATGAAGCCACAGCTGATGATGACAAAATATTTCATGCACTATTTAAAAAAAATACTGTCCCCACACAGAGTAATGGACAAGGTCAAAAAGTGCAGGAAACTGCATTTTTGGAACCAGGCAGTGTATTCAAGTCAACATGAGGGAGGTCTCAGGACCAGATAGTATCTGGATGTGAACCCAGGTAGAAGGACCTGGGACAATTCTTCTGACATGTTCATGCTTCATTCTCTCATCTGGAGTATTAAATGGTGATTGTAATGGGCTGAAACAGCATCTGGTACACAGCGGGCACTCAAGAAGTGTTAGTTGTTGTTTATTCATGGCGGAGGGAGTGCTGAATGAAGCTTAGTGATAATACTTCTCCTTTTCTGACTCCACATTTATTTTTTGAGACAGGGTCTCTCTCTGTCACCCAGGCTGGAGTGCAGTGGCGTGATCTTGGCAAACTGCAACCTCTGCCTCCCAGGCTCAAGCAATTCTTCTGCCTCAGCCTCCCAAGTAGCTGGGATCACAGATGCACGCCACTACCGCCCTGTTAATTTGTGTATTTTTAGTAGAAGTGGGGTTTCATCCTGTTGGCCAGGCTGGTCTTGAACTGACCTCAAATGATCCACCCACCTCAGCCTCCCAAAGTGCTGGGATTACAGGCATGAGCCACTGTCCCCAGCCTCTGACTCCCAAATTAAATGAGGAACGTTGGATCAAGATGATTTAGTTTATATTTCTTAAATTCTCCAAAATTTCATAAGCTCTAAAAGTCTTTGAGCCTAGTCTAGAATCCATAGCAAAACCTGGAAAGATATTAGTGCATTTTTTATTTGAGCTATTCCTGACCTTAAGCCTTTTTCAATTCCAAGTCTTGCTGTTCTGGCGCATTAGGAGGGCTGCGTGCAGGAGAGGCACAGCTGTGGGCCATGGAGTCTGCCACTTGCCAGTTTAAACCTGTCCCTCTCTCTCACTGGTCATGTGGATGTGGGCAAATAATTCCTAAACTTTGATTTTCTTATCTGTGCAATATGGAGAAAATAGCATCTGCCTTATAAAATTATAACTCTTACAAAATTCTTGTAATTAAATGGCATCTGCCTTATAAAATTATGACTCTTATAGCTATAAGGGTTATATACATAATTATAACTCTTATAACAAAAATTAGCTGTGTGGTGCTGGGCACCTGTAATCCCACCTGCTTGGGAAGCTGAGGCATGAGGATTGCTTGAACCCAGGAGGTGGAAGTTGCTGAGATCATGCCACTGCACTCCAGCGTGGGTGACAGAGCAAGACTCCACCAAAAAGAAAGACAGGAAGGAAGGGAGGGAGGGAGGGAGGGAGGGAGGGAGGGAGGAAGGAAGAAAAAAGAAAAAAAGAAAAAGCAGGATATTGGCTAGGCTGATCTCGAACTCCTGACCTTAGGTGATCTGACATTATAACTCTTATCCTTTCATAAGGCAGATTCTATTTATTATAAGAATTTTGCTACTGCTTAAAACCATTTACCAGAGTGCCTAAAGGGCGAGAGGGTCTAGGGTGCTCTCTGTAGCTGTGCCTCCCCTCCCCTTCACAGTACAAAACGCAAACTGGCACCTTCTTGTTTATCTTCCCCATCTCCCATTTTTATCCATTTTTAAAGAAACTTTTTCTTTTTAATTGAGCTCTTTGGAGGCCATTATACTTGTGAAAAAATAGACTTTTTACAAGTGCCATGTTCGTGCGTGATGGCTAAACACAGCTGCAGCTGGCACCAAGAGCTATTTTACTGAACTTGTGTTTCCACCTGATTATGGGAGAGTCAAGATGCCACCTTGATGGCAGTAGAGGGGATGCGACAGGGTGATATCTCCGGGTGTGGAAGCACATTAGCAGTGTCTTCATCTGAGCCTGTCCACAGCCCTGTCCCTTTCTGGCCCCTCCCTGGCCACTTCCTTTGAGCCATCTTTCCATGACCCCTGTCCTTCTTCAGGTGGGGTTGCCAGTTGGAGGGGCAGACACATTTCCTTGGGAAACAATGTGTGTGGCAGCATTTGCCTTCCTGTTTGGTTTAAGGTAGTTAATACTTGCACAGAAAGTAGATGATGCTTGGTAACCCCTCAGGGCTTACCAAGCATCATCTACTTTCTGTGCATTTATTAACAGTAAAACTGGGTTCCAGGAGCCCTGTGGTGACTTCCCCGGCCCTGTGTTCACTCCTGCAGGCTGCAGCAGGACCTTGTTCCTCAGAATGGGTCCAAGTCTGGCACCCTCTTAGGGAAACCTAGCATTGAAAGGACACAGGGGTCATCAAATGGGGCTCCTGTGTCCTTCCCCAAGGTCCACTCAGAACTTTCCCCTCAGAGCACTCAGGAGGTCCTGCTGTTCTATGCCAGCCACCCCCTGGCTTTGAGGGTGCTCATCACTTCTCTCCCCACTGACTGGAGAGGTCAGATTACTACAGACCCGGTGCTCTCCAGGGGCACCAACCAGGTAAAGCCCTTAAAACAATGCTTTTCCCCACCTAACTGGTGGCCAAATGCCTAAGAGGGAACAGAAACTATTGAAAACACGCTGAAGACATCATCTCAGCACCCTGGAAAATGAATCGAACCAATTGGAGCAGTCATAAAACCCTTGTGAAGTGTTACAGATTTAATCACCTAACGTCCTAATAATTTGCTACCTTAAAATGCAGAAATAAGGCCGGGCACGGTGACTCACATCTGTAATCTCAGCACTTTGGGAGGCCGAGGCAGGTGGATCATGAGGTCAGGAGTTCAAGACCATCCTGGCCAAAATGGTGAAACCCTATCTCTACTAAAAATTAGCGGGCATGGTGGTGGGCACTGGTAATCCCAGCTGCTCGGGAGGCTGAGGCAAGAGAATGGCTTGAACCCAGGAGGCAAAGGTTATAATAAGCCGAGATCGTGCCACCACACTCCAGCCTGGGCGACAGAATGAGACTCCATCTCAAAAAAAAAATGCAGAAATAATAGAAAAAATCTGAATTTTCATCCTACAGCTGGTAAGGACTCCAGTTCTAGCGACTGTAGGACATACCTTTGCCTGTACCCAGGCATTTTTAAAGTATGACCTAGGATTTTGAGCAATGTAACTTTGCTGATCTGACTTTAGTAAATTTGCTTTTGAATGTCACTTACAGATTATTTCTGTTGAAACTGCAAACCTAAATTACTGAAATTTAGAAATGTACAGGAACTTATGACTGTGAGACACACACACAGACACACACACACACACACACACACACACACTGCTTGCTGAAACTTGAGAGAGATCAAGGATACCCACACAAATAACAAGTTCAACGTCTCTGTGCTGGAAAGAAGGGGCTGCAGCAGCCAGAAGACTCATCATCACCTCCCTTGTGCCTTCTCTGTGCCTCGGTCTCTCCAACACGTACGCATGCACCCAACCCAAAGTTGGCTGTGACCTCCCCAGCCGGCCCCATAGAATTTGTTCTGGTCTCTAGAGTGTATCGTGTGAAAACCGCCCTTCTTCCTAGAGGCTGGAAGGTGACCCTGTGCAATCACTTAGGAATAATATAAAACAAAATCCCATCTACTCATGTTGGAGGTACCAACAGGTTCTAGAAATTAACCATATCTCTTTGTAACCTAGAGTGTGTTAAATTTTTGGAAACCATATTTTAGTGGTTTCGTTTATAGGAATTCTTCCCCCCAAATCCTAGAGTCTCTTCCAGCAAGGAGAGGTTGATACACTGTGGAACCCTCCCCATTCCTCTGGGCTGCGGTCAGGAAACGCTGCAGACTCTGCTGTGCCTGGGTGGTATCCTCGCTTCCCACCCACATGGGTGACTCCAGGCAGGGCTTTTCGTTTGTTTTTGGTTTGTTTTTACATGAAGCAATAGAAGTGCAAAATATTTCTATTTTTTTTTAAACTTAATGTGCTCCATGAAGTTTTTGGTAGCCTCCTATCTTTCCCCCAACTACATTCTTAGGGTTTTTTGCTTGTTTTAGTTTTTGTTTTTGTTGTTGTTTTGTTTGTTTGTTCATTTCGAGATGGAGTTTCCCTCTTGTTGTCCAGGTTGGAGTGCAGTGGCGCAATCTTAGCTCACTGTAACCTCCACCTCCATGGTTCAAGTAATTCTCCTGCCTCAGCCTCCTTGGTAGCTGGAATTACGGGTACCTGCCACTACGCCTGGCTAATTTTTGTACTTTTAGTAGAGACTTGGTTTCACCATGTCGGCCAGGCTGGTCTTGAACTCCTGACCTCAGGTGATCCTCCCGCCTCCGTCTCCCAAAGTGCTGGGATTACAGGCATGAGCCGCCGCACCCAGCCTGCTTTTTGTTTGTTTGTTTGTTTGTTTGCCTTGTATCCTAAGGACTAAAAAGTTAGGACAGACACTTCTGTGTTTCCTGAAATAGTAGGTCCCAGTAGGTGGTGGTGGTCACAGTTTTCTCTGCTGGTAAGTTTTTAAGGAATGTATGAAGATAGACATGAATGGACAGTGTTCAAATCCTGCCTCATTTCACATTGGCTTTGTCTACGTGATCACTAATGTTTGACAGGAAATAAAGTCATGTCTAGGTCATTAGTACTAGCGTGCCTTTCCCTGCCTCAGTGCTGGCCCCAAACCTTCCTTTCCTTTTAAGTTTAGTGGGAGGGAGCATCACACCAACACAGCCAGCCACCAGCCACTGGGATCTACTCCATGGTGAGCAATCGGCTGCCTACATGGTGAGAGCCACTGGCCTGACCACACACCACCGCATAGTGACTTGGGTTCCTGCAGAGACATCCTCTATTCCCAACTTTCCCCCAGATGTTTGTGTCTTGCTTAGTGGAGAAGGGGTCTCCAGCCTCCTGCTCGGAGGTCACTGACCTCTCACCCTGTCTGGCTGTTGTAGACGGACCAGGTAGAGGCACTGAAGTGGGGGTGGGGACCAAGGAGCTATTACTGCTATGCGGAAATACTTGCCTCTCTGAGATCCAGACTTAACAATTTTCTCCTGGTGATATTAATAGCAGCTCCTGCTCAAAGTAGATGTCAGAGTTTATCTTGTGAGGAGACAAAATAATAAGCATAGTTTTGCCAAAGAATGAAATGTCACATAATGTCTGCATTTTACCATTCGTTTGAGTGCATTTTTGGAAAACTGAATGCAACAAAACCCAGGACACTTTTGGAAATTGTATGCTTTCTAGCCACTTTGTATGAATTTTTATACAAGCACTGTTTTATGAGTTATGTAAAATATTATAAAATAAGGAAAAAATGATCAATAAATGTTAGCCATATTACTGGGTATAGGATTTTTTAAATTTGTTTTTTCCTCTAAATTCAATATTAAACTATTCCTCTGAAGTTATAGACCTATGAAGTATTTATTAACAACCTGAAGTTATATTGGTAAGTTATAATTGACATCTTAGGTACTTTGGAATACTGTGTCTTTATATGTGTTACATTTCCTTATGACAGTATTTTGTTATTTTTTTCATTATATCTTTGTGTTATGGCTGGGCAGAAAGTTCCATTAGAGCAGAGCCTTTCTCTTAATTTTCACACTGTACCTTTAAATGTCTTTGATGGGAAACTCTTCAAGGTTAAAGCTGTATCTGTGCCTCCTGTAACTTCCCAGAGAGTCTAGCTGGTGCCCTGCAGCCCGCAAAATAAATTTAAAAAAAAATGTTTTATTTTATTTACTGACTGAATTAGATAATTAGGCTGTATATTTGAACAGGCCACACAAAATGGTTTACTATCCCAGCTGTGCAGAGGTAATGTTAAATTCAAGAGAAACATATATTTTAAGTGTTTAGTTAACTGGAGTCACTGCAATGTATAATGACCCACACCAGGAAATCTTTGATTACTTAGACAACTCTTAGAAGATATATAACATTTTATAGATTGATTATTCCTACCTTCTATATTTCTGTTGCTTTTACATCCAGATCATTAGGCAGAAACAGCTCTTGTTTCAGACCTACGTAAATCTTTCAATGGGACGCTGAGGCAGTCTGGTTTAAAATGTTACACCACAATATTAAATGGAATTACCTTCAAGAGTATGAAGTGAGAAATAAATTATTTGGGGAAATCTAATCAATGATGCTATAAAAATTAATTGCAAAAGACTGGGCTCATTTAACTTTTGTTCTATAAAAATAGTCAATGAAGAAAAATATGGTTAAGGCTAGTGTAGGATAAATATGTCAATAACTGTCAGGCGATATGTAATGCTGAGTTTCAAAGAACTAAAACAAATAGGCTGGGTTTACTTTTATGGGAAATTGTAAGTGTTGAATCATTTTACATGATGATAACCTATATTAATATTTTTGCTAGACTTCTTTTGTATTTTTCCCCAATTTTTATTATGAAAATTTTCAGATACAGCAAAGTTAAAGGAATTTTTAGGTGAGAATCCGTATACTCACCACTTCCAGGTGGGGCACCATGGCTCTTACCTGTAATCCCAGCACTTTGGGAGGCCAAGGCAGGCGGATCACAAGGTCAGAAGTTTGAGACCAGCCTGGCCAATATGGTGAAACCCCATCTCTACTAAAAATACAAAAATTAGCTGGACATGGTGGTGGGCACCTGTTATCCCAGCTACTTGGGAGGCTGAGGCAGGAGAATCTCTTGAACCCGGGAGGCAGATGTTGCAATGAGCCAAGATTGCGCCACTACACTCCAGCCTGGGAGACAGAGCAAGACTCCGTCTCAAAAAACAAAACAAAAAACCTCCAAAAACAAAAAACTCTATACTCACCACTTCCATTCTACAATTAGCATTTAACAAATCTTTCTTTATCGTGTCTATTCATTTTTCCAAACTTCTATCCAGCAATTAATCATCGTTTGTTTTCAGGGCATTTGAAAGTAAATTGCAGCGATCAGTAAAATTCCTACTAAATATTTAAGTATGCCTATCACAAATTAAAATTTAGCATTTATTTGTATTCTTATCCTGTAAAACTTATGTGAAATGAATTGCGCAAATTGAAAGTGTACATTCTCTGAATTTCAGCACAATCTCACTTTTCTAACCCAATGCACTACCAGGATACAGAAAATTATATCACCCCAGAAAGTTCCTCAAGCCTTTCCCAGTGAGTCTTCAATCTACTTTCCAAGGGGCAAACACTCCTCTGATTTTCTTTCTCCCCCTAATTATTTTTTTCTCCTCCAGAATCTTCTATAAATACTCTCTTTGCTTTGTGCAGTGCTTCATTCACTGGGCATGAGGTCTCTGAGATTCATCCCTGTCGTTGCCTGTATCAATAGTTTATTCCTTTTTATTGCTCAGTAGTGTTCCATTATATGAATATACTACAGATTTTTATTTTTATTATTATTTTTTAAATTTAATTTTAAGTTCTGGGATACACGTGCAGACGTGCAGGTTTGTTACACACGTCAACATGTGCCATGGTGGTTTGATGCACCTACCAACTCATCACCTAGGTATTAAGCCCAGTGTCCATTAGCTATTTATCCTGATGCTTTCCTTCCCTCCAGTTCTGGACAGGCCCCAGTGTGTGTTGTTCCTCTCCCTGTGTCCACGTGTTCTCATTGTTCAACTCCCTCTTATAAGTGAGAACATGTGTTGTTTGGTTTTCTGTTCTTGCGTGAGTTTGCTGAGGATAATGGCTTCCATCCATGTCCCTACAAGGGACGTGATATTATTCCTTTCTATGGCTGCATAGTATTCCATGGTGTATATGTACCACATTTTCTTTATGTAGTCTGTCATTGATTGGCATTTGGGTTGATTCCATGTCTTTGCTATTGTGAATAGTGCCGCAATAAACATAGGAATGCATGTATCTCTATGATAGAATGACTTATATTGCTTTGAGTATATACCCAGCAATGGGATTGCTGGGCCAAATCGTATTTCTGCCTCTCGGTCTTTGAGGAATTGCCACACTGTCTTCCACAATGGTTGAACTAATTTACACTCCCAGAGACAGTGTATACACGCTCCTATTTCTCCACAGCCTTGTCAGCTTCACTGCAGATTTTTAAATCTGTTCTCCTGTTCGTGGACATGTGGGTTCTTTCCAGTTTGGGAGCTGTCATGAAAAAAGCTGCTATGAGAATTTTTTCAAGTCTATTCGTAAACTGATATTTTCATTACTCTTTGGTAAATCCCTTGGAATGGACCTGGTAAATCACTGTCCAGGTATGTATTTTGTAGTTTTTTTTTTCCCTTAAGTACTTTACATATTTTAACATATTTGTTTCTCAAAAAACAATTCACATGATGGATACTATTATCATCTTCATTTTACTGTTGAAAAAGCAAAACTTTTATAAGCACCCACAATTTTATAAGCACACAGATAATAAGTAATGAACCCAAATAATTAAGTTCCAAAATCCATGCTTTTAACACATGATAGTTAAGTAGTGAGAAATCAATCTGGAGATACACCCAAAATGCAGGTCATTAAAAATGTAAATCAGATTAAGGAATTTAGACTTCGTCTTCCTAGGGGAGCCTCCTAAGTTACTCACGTCCCTGTTTGCGTTTGATGTTTCCAGTGCAAGGAAGTGAGCAACCTGATCACATCCATGCTTTAGAAAGTGGAACGCATTCCTAGTTCTGTGGAGAAGGATAGGAAACATGAAGCTTAGTGGAGTTTTAATTATGTTATAATTGAATAACTTATTCAATTATTCAACACATAATTACTGAGAACCTGCGATTGGAAGAAAGTGCTCCAGGAACTGGAAATACAGCACTAAAGAAAAGACATCCCTCAAGGAGCTTGCATTTTAGGGGGTAAGAAAAATAGTAAACAAACAAACAAAACATATATAGTCCATCAAGTGGAAATAAATATTTGGAGAATAACAAAATAGGTCAAGAGGAAAAGACAGTGTTGCAAGAGGCAGGAGTGGCGATGATTTTATTGAGTGACTGGGGAAAGCCTCTAGTTGGATAGACTTGTGCAGGACCTGGGGAACTGAGGAAGGGAGTTACGCAGATGCCTGGAGAGTGCCCACGTGCAAGAGGAAACAGGATGTGCACAGGTCCTGGGGGAGATAGGCCTGGCATTCAAGGATTAGAGCGAAGAAGGGAGCGTAGGAGATGAAGTCACTGTCAATGTGACCATTAAGACAAAAACTGGTTCCATTGTAGAATAGTTGCTGCTAACAACCATGGATGGTTTTTACAGTTTTATCTATCAGGGGCTACTGTTGGGGGAGATTTAGAAAAGATGCCTGGATATTGATGTTGGTGTGAATTTGGTTTCCTCCCTCTCTCTGGTGTTGTTAAGATGAAACAGTGAGTGGTGAAAGTAACAGCATATCAAATACAGTCATGTGTCACTTAATGACAGAGAAATGCATCGTGAGGTGATTTAGTCATTGTGTGAACAGGATAGAGTATTTACACAAACCTGGTTATGATACAGGCTTCTGCACACAGAGGCTACATGGTGCGGCCTATTGCTGCCAGGCTACAAACCTGTACAGCGCGTTACTTTAAGAAATTCTGTAGGCAATTGTAACACAATGGTAAGTATTTGTGTATCTAAACAGAGAAAAGATACAGTAAAACATGTTATTGTAATCTTGTTGAAACACTGCTGTCTTATATGGAGTTCTTCATTGACTAAAGCATCCTCACATGGTACTCGACCGTATCTATGTGTTTATGAATTTCCTATCATTTACTAGACATATATGGTGTCCCAAGTCTAGCCTAGTTGTTTGCCCGTTTTGAGGACAGTCTGTGCTTTCAGGACTGATCTACTGAACTGAAGCCCCCTCCTGCTGCCCATCTTGGCATTGTTTTTCCAGTGAGGTACTTACAATTGCAAACACGCGTTTGTTGGCTCATGGGTTCAAACATGCGTTTGTTGGCTCATGGGTTCAAACACGCGTTTGTTGGCTCGTGGGTTGCTTGAGTGCTTCACGTTCTTCTTCATTCTGGTTATAAACATAACTACACAGGCTTTTTTAATAAATGGAGAAAAAAGTCTTCATCAGGAACTGAACTTTTCAGGTTCTCTGCCATCGTCTTATCAAATCTCTCTTCAGTATTTGCATCGACTTTGTCTTGTGCTGCTATATCCTGGAGAGAACTTTCTGGAAGCAATCATCTGGTTGACATTTACAAGGGTTTTTGTTTTGGAGATTAACTACACGATTCACTTTGATATACTGCAACTCATTCTGTGATCTAACTTCAGGAACACATTTCAAAGGAAGATATCACACCAAATAGGGTGGTCCTTTCAAAGGAAACATACCTTAGCACCAGAATAGTACTAACCATGCCCTTATGCATTTCAAAGCTTCAGACTAAGTCAGAGCAAATATTTAGGTATATCATATGATATTGCAATTTTTACAGGAAATATATTGAAATCATTTCATTCCCCCTTTTTTCTTCACATTCTGCCTTTTTCCTTTTTTTCTCTGATTTTATAGAGGCATAATTGGTATTAAAACTGCACATAATGTATATAATTTGGTGAGTTTGGACATGCATATACACTGGTGCTAACATGTAATCCAGCAATTCCACATATTGCTTTTTCTATTGAAGTAAACTTGAGGCATGATTTCTATTCTCTAAGTTATTATATTCTCAAATCTAATAAAATAAAAAGTACTCTAGTCTCCATGAGTAAGGTACGGGGGATGCTTCCTGAGGATCAGTTTATCAATGTAATTGTAGGGTTAATGTTTTCATGTACTCTGTACTGTGCAGCTAGATGGTGGAAAGAATTTTGGGGAAAAACTAGAGTCCAGACTAAATACTTGAATCTGTCAGTCTATGGCTGAGTGAGATGATCCTGATACCTAGTAGCTTTCAGTGTGACACATTTCAGAAAGAAAATAGTATTGCTGTTCTCTTCTGTTTTTGCACTGCAAATATTTGCAATACGTCTGCTATAATTATTGCTTCTTCATATTAACTGATCTACAGAGCCTGTCCAGTGTACACCTGCTTTCACTCATATTTCATTTTGAGTTCAGACAGTTCTTCTCACTCCTGCAGTTTCCCCAGGCTCTTTTTCTTATCTGCGTTCACATCTACCTTTCCAGTGGAGGCGATGGCCTGAAACACCGCCATCTGTTTTCGTCACTGGAAGAACTCACATCCCAGGTATACGAGACAAGGATGCTGAGGCTCAGACGCTCCTGTAGTCTGGACGCCTGGATACCTTCCCAGATGCAGGACCGTGGAGTGTGGCAGACTGCTGTCCTCAAAAAGTGTCACTCCAGCAGCAGGTTAGGGGAGGAGCAGAGATGGCTCAGTGGCTCTTAGATGCTTTTTCTTCCATTCTCTTCCGGAAAACTGTGATTACTCCCAAAGACGTTAGCTAACTGCTGCACTGGCTCCCAGGGTGCCTCTTGTCTTCACACAGAATGTCCAGGGTGTGAGGGTCATGATTTAGTGAGCGCAATAACTCAGCATCTCTCTGTGCTGCGGAGGAAACTCCTGAGATGGAGCATAAAATGTTGACGTAATCCACAAAGAAACAGCTCCATCAGAGGTAAGTAAAGAGTCCCCCAGGATGGAGAGGAGGAAACAGTCGGCAGCTTCCAGGGCAAGTATGCCCTTTGTCTCCATTTCCCCTCATTAGGAAGTTCTCTAAGGGAAGAAAAAAAGAATCCTATGTGTTTATTTTTACCTTGTTTTATTTTGTTTTTGTTTTGTTTGTTTTTTTGAGATAGAGTCTCGCTCTGTCACTCGGGCTGGAGTGCAGTGGCATGACCTCGGCTCACTGCAACCTCCTTCTCCAGGGTTCAAGCAATTCTCCTGCCTCAGCTTCCAAAATAGCTGGGATTACAGGCATGTGTCACGATGTCCGGCCACTTTTTGCGTTTTTAGTAGAGATGGGGTTTCACCATGTTGTTCGGGCTGGTCTTGAACTCCTGACCTCAGGTGATCCACCCACCTTGGCTTCCCAAAGTGCTGCATTACAGGTATGAGCCACTGTGCCCAGCTGTATCCTATGTTTTTAATGTCTGTTTTCTTTCAGTAATCAATACAGAGCAGAGGTCAGGAAATAATATGTGTTGAATTTTCTTGGATAATTTTCTCCCTATTTTCAGGGAGAAATATGTGTTTGTGTAGATATAGCTCACCCAGATTATTGCATGGCACTAGTTACATGAGAAGCAAGGTGAACACCATCCAGTTTCTTGTACACTGTTTTTCTTTCCATAGAACTCTTACATTTGTGTGAAAAAGCAGAAAAATTTCATCTTATGAAGTAAAAGAATTTAACTTCAAAATCTAAATTTTAATTTTTCTAGAGATTTAAAAGTTTGAATTTCACCCATTGCGAAGTCTTATTTCTGATGTCAACATAGTAGGCTTGAACTTGATGTAGCGGATGCAGAGAAGATATTTTTTGGGGACATTTTAAACACCACATGAATGATTTGTATATAATTTCAAATACAAAACTAATGACAATGTTTAGAAATAAGAATAATGTATTATGTTCTTTCCTTTTTTATTCCTAGATTTTATATTTTATTTACCACTCTACATTTTTTTCCAGAGTGCATTAAAACAGTAATTAAAAAAAATAAATAGGCAGTTCTCCCATTTAACATCTTATTTGTAATCACTATGCAGTAGGCTCTATCACAGCCTGTGTTTAGTTACATTCCTTAAACTCATATAACTTTTTTTCCCCTCATTTTTTAGATTTTTTTCCCCTGAAACTGTAGCCTGCCTTGCAGGCTGATCTGATTCTTTCCTTTTCGTTCATCTGCTTATTTTAGCTGCATTGCTCTTTCCTTCAGCACACATGGGGTATAACGTCCCACTCCCTGGCCACTAATTGTTAAACAAATACCTTGCGGAAAACTAGAAAAAATGGTGGAAAAATGAATTCAATTCTGAAGTTTTCTTCATTTTCTTTTTTTAAGGAGAATTTGTATTATTTTCATTATTGTAACGTACAGAAAACTCAAGAGTGTACATGTAACCCAGTTTAGTGGCAAGTTCTTTAGCCTTTGCCTTTTCGAGCTTGGTGATGCGAGACACAGACCTGGGACTCAGGATATTACCTCCCCAGTGACGGCGGATCTCATTATATCTGTCGTTGTAATTGGTCCTGATAACTTCCACCAGGGTAGCCAAAGCACCTTTGTCTTCTGAGTTAACCTGTGTGAAGGAGACAGTGATGCAGGTCTCTCCGTGGACTAGATGTCCCAGTCTTGCCTTCCCCTTGATAATGCAGTAAGGGACTCCCATTTTATGACACAGGGCAGCCAAGAAGACAACCAGCTGGAAGAAAGCGTTAGCTGAAGAGTGTATTTTGACCAAAAGTAGTCAATTTCAAAGCTAGCTTGATAGCAACTGCTTAGGGTTTAAAAAACTCATGGATTTGCAGTTCAAGGTTGAATTCAGTGAGAGATTCACATCATTGCACTCTTCTTTATGTTTTAAGTGAACTTCAGTAAAACGAGTTAGTTTCTCTGTTGTGTACATGAAGATATTTTGCTTTGTATTATGGAGAGCTGCATATATTGCTGCCTTCTCCATGAGAGATCAGAGCCTTGAAAACCACACTAAATGACTGCATCTAATACCAATGCATCGAATTGAAATAGGTATCATTTATTAAATGTATATGCATATTGCTCAATTTTTATGTTTTCCAATGTTCACGTTTATTGTGAATAGTTCATAGAATGTTAATCAGCTCTAACTTTTCTCCTGACTTATGCAAACAAGTACCTACCAAAATATCAAATTATTCAGTAATCCACAATGACTGTCCCAAAAGAAATACTGCACAGTCATATGAAAACATGTGTGAAAGTGCTTTGGAAATTGTAAAGCACAATACTTAAACTAGTTGGTATTACAGAGAATTTTAAGTATTGACCTCCAAACCCATACCCACTTCACCTTCTTCTCCAGCCATGGGAATCACTTTATTTTGTGAATTTTTACTGGCCATTTCCCTTCTTTTACAGATAAGCATACTTCGATTGTGCTTGTGAGACCAAGTCACTGGCCAGGTAAACAAGTACTTGGCTTTTCCTGGATACCTGCTCCAGTTGGTCAGCTGCTGAAAGTGCTATTGAAGTGCAAAGTGTACCAAAGGAACTGTCAGATCTAGGTAATAACATTTCCATAGAGACTGCTGATGGGATCACATAGCTTTTACTTGCTGCTTATAGTAAGATGGAAAAGAAGAGATATAAACTAAAGAAGTTCTATGAAGTATAAGGGAGATGGAAATTGCTACTTTTAAAAACACTAAACCTCATAGATAGTAAAATGATGCTAAAGTGAAAAATGGCTCCAGGACAAAGATCAAATCTAGACTGCTGTAAGGAAAACGTGGTAAGAAGCAGCTGAGGGTGTGACTGTAAACCTTTGGTTAAGATCTTGGAAATATCTATTGTGTACCTCAGGCAACCATTCAAACAGTGACACTTCTCAGAAGCGTAAAACGTGTTATCTCTCACCACTTGCAGTAGAAGCCCAAGACAGAGAAGAGCTAATTCCACATTTGTGTGTGTGTGGCTTTTTCTAGTGGAGTGAACACCAGCAGGAATCACAGGAGACTCACAAAGTTTTTAAGATAATTTTATTAACAAAAACATTGTTTGCTTGAACTGCAAGGGACAGAAACAGTACAATTTAAAAAGAAGACTTTGAAATCCAAAATTTCTACAGGTAAGAAGCAGGATAAGGATACTATTCTGCTAAAAACACAAGCTGTATTCCATGGAAAATAAGAAATGACTGAGAGGAAAACCAAGAACTTAGAGGACAGAGGCAAGAGCTGTGAAGAATTAGTCCCAGGCCTTGACTCCTGATCAAAGAAATGCTAATATGTGCCCTGCTAAATTTCATAATTGCTATGGAAGAGTGATTCCTGTGTGCCATCTCCGCTGCCATGGCCATTTTCTTCATGAACCTTTCAGGCAGTAACAGAGGTGGGAAATGGGCTGATTGACACACACAGAAAAGGTCATCCTCTCCACTTTATTAAAATTCTTCTCTAGTGAGGTTACTGTTTGATGAGCATTCACATGGGATACAAATATCTTCACATTTTTTTTTTTGCCTTTTAAGAGAGATCTATCCATATCCCTCTTCCCCATATTTACTTGACGTTGGTTTTCCAATCATCTTTCTTTCCAGTCTGTAATCATTCTGTCAAAACATCAGCCACAGCTCATTAATACCCAGTTCACAGGCTGTGGCCATTTCATCTAGGATCCACTGGTCATTTTTCACATCTGGCCATTTCTTCTTCCAAGCAAAGTTCACAACCAAGTGCACTTGCCAAAGTTCTGCCCACTGGGAAGATTTTCCTCACTACCATCTTTGAGGGATGTCCCTGAGAGTGGCTAAGTGCTACCTCAAAGGGAGGTGGAAAGGCCAATCCCTTGTGAATGGAGAGGCCTCTATCATTGTGAGTTGTCCACCTCTCTGTGGTACCTGTATATTGTGCAAAACTGTCTGTCAACCAGGTCTGAATTTTGTCTTCCTCTTTCAACTGATTGTAGGGACCTCCCCATGAGACCATATATCCAGGCTGGGACAGAAAAGGCAGTGTAGCAAGAGTGGGACCATGGGCATTTGAACTACTTATTCATGTAAATTGCTTGTGCCTTCAAGGCATGGTTAGGCCTGATCATGTGTATACCACTTCCATCTGATGATATAATGCTGCTATGCTGGTCAACTTTATAGTTTGATGAGTCAGATAACATCCAGTTCATGGAAAGCAGCTCATGTTATGGGTTAACTTGATGGCCCATGGTCAAGTGTTCCAATTCTGCTATGGCCAAGTAGCAGGCCAAAAGCTGTCTCTGGAAAATAAAGTAGTTATCTGCAGATGATGGCAAGGCCTTCCTCCAAAATACTAAAGGCATGCACTGCTCCAAACAGCATCCCTAGCTGCCACTGACAATTCAAGCACCATTGGATCTGCTGGATCATAGGATCCAAATGACAGAGCAGCTTGCACAGCAGCCTGAACCCATCACAGAGCCTTCTTTTGTTCTGGGCTCCGCTCAAAACTAGCAGCTTTTTGGGTCACTTGGTAAACGGATAAGAGAGACACCCAGATAAGTAATACATTACCTCCAAAATCCAAATAAGACTACTAGACACTGTGCTTCTTTCTGGGTTGTAAGAGGGGCCAGATTCAAAAACTTATCCTTCACTTTAGAAGGGATATTTTGACATGCCCCATACCGCAGGAACCCTAAATGAGGTAGAACATTCCTAAATTGTAGTTGGATTTTTCCCCGCTTTCTGGTACTCAAATGTCTTACCTATAAGTCTAAAGTAGTTGCTACTTATCACTTGCAAGGTGCAATAGATATAATGTTATCAGTGTAATAGACCAGCATGATACCTTGCGGAAGGGATAAACAGTCAAGATCTCCGTGAATTCTGTTATGACCTAGGGCTGGAGAGGTGATGCATTTCTGAGGTAGGATAGTGAAGGAGTATTGCTGGCCTTGCCAGCTGAAAGCAAACTGTTCTAGTGGACCTTATGGACAAAGATGGGAAAAAAGGCATATGCCAAATCAATAGCTGCATACCACGTACCAGAGGATACGTTAATTTGCTCATATAGTGAAATCACATCTGATACAACAGCAGCTATTAGAGTCACCACTTGGATAAGCATGTAGAAATCCACTGTCTTCTGCATAGGACAAATAGGAGAGCTACTTGGAGATGTGATGGGAATCACCACCCTTGCATTTTTCAAGTCCTTGATAGTAGCACTAATCTCAACAATCTCTCCAGGGTACTGTTTTTCATTTACTCTTTTTCTAGGTAGAGGCAGTCATAATGATTCTCCCTTGACCATTCCCACCATAATACCCCTAAGTCACCAAATCAGAGAACCAGTATGGAGATTCTGCCAGCTTCTGAGTGTGTCTATTCCAATTACAAATTCCGGAACTGGGGAAATAATGATTGTATGGGCTCAGGGATCCATGGGACCCACTGTGAAATGAACCTGAGCTAAAAGTAACTGATCACCATTAGCCCCTACTCTGACTGGAGGGCCACAGCAATGTTTTGGGTTCTTCTGAAATCAGTAGCAGTTCAGAGTCAGTGTCCAGAAGTTCTTATTTTTTCCTTTTCCCACACTCAGTTACCTTTTTAAAAGGCTGGAGGTTTCTGCAGGGAAGGCTGGGAGAAAGATTTACAGTATAAATATTTGATACTGCTCCAGGGCTCCTCCTCAAGGGACCTAGCCTTTGCTTTATTAAAGTGGTTCTGGGTCTACAAACTGGCTCAATTCTAAGAATTGATTGAGGGGCTGTGACTCTTTGTTTTTATGATTTGAGCTAAGCTTTTGTTCAGTTGATCTAGAAATTTTTTGCTTATACAGATCAAGTAAAATGTGGGTATGATTTCTATGTATTTTACCTATAACATCACCATGGTTAACCACACATGTGCACAGGTGTGACTGCTCTGTTTTCTGCTTTCACTTTGCTGTCCATTATGGTAGCCACTGCCCACCTTGGCACTGGCAATTGATTCTTCCCTTAGCCCCTGCCCTTCTAGGTTCCAATTACTCTAATTGCATTTACATTTTCTAGTCAAGAGCTGTAATTCACACTGTCAGGTTTGGCCTATAGAGAACATACTGGGGGCTCCCCTAACAAACTTATTTCTTGCAGAACTGGTGACAGTAATGTCCTCTGGACCTTCCCTGTGGGGGTAAGTCTCAAATGACAAATCCACTCTACATTCCAATATCTCTAAATCTTTGAATCCCTTCCTTTATATTAAACCAAGAGAGGTTGCACATTTGCAATGTGTTCACTGTGGGTTACCTTTTGTTCCATGTTCCTACCAACCAACCAACCAACCAGTCAACCAATCAATCGACCAACCACCCAATCAACCAACAAACCAACCAACCAACCAACCAATCAACCAACTAACCAACCAACCAACCAACCAACCAACCAAACCAACCAATCAACCAACCAACCAACCTACCAACAAAACCAACCAACCAACCAACCAAACCAGCTAACCAACCAACCAACCAATCAGCCAACCAAACCAACCAACCAACCATCCAATCAACCAATCAACCAACCAACCAACAAAACTACCAATCAAACCAACCAACCAACCAACCAATCAACCAATCAACCAACCAACCAATCAACCAACCAACCAAACCAACCAACCAATCAACCAATCAACCAACCAATGAACCAACCAACCAAACCAATCAACCAACCAATCAACCAACCAACCAAACCAATCAACCAATCAACCAACCAACCAATCAACCAACCAACCAACCAACCTACCTACCAACCAGCCAACCAACCAACCAACCCAACTCTAAGAGCTCTTTCTTAACTCCTCCAGTTGCGACATTTAATGCAGAATGTCTGCTTAGTGGGTACATATTAATAATTTGACCTGATCCAAATTTATGTTCCTCCCAATATTATCCCACTCTATTAGTATCCATTTCCACACATGTCCCAGAAATTTCTATTTATAAAAATTAGAAAATGCAAGCAGTTCTTTTTGAATGTAGTACACCTCCCCATGCATCACACTTTTCACCTCACCTTTAGGGGCATTCTGGGACTTGAGTCTGGTTTTATGTCTAGAAACAAAGGGGGGTGATGAGGGTAGATCATGAGCAGCATCAGTACTATCTTGCAGGGTAACTGCCTCAGGGGAGGACATTACCGTTTCCTCAAGCAATACAAGACTAATATCCTCAGAGGGAAGTAGAAAGGCGAATCCCCTGTGACTGGAGAGGCCTCTGCCACTGTAAGTAGAGATACCTCTTCCACTGGCAAAGAAGAGGGGCTTCTTCATCAGAATTTAGGGGCTCAGGCAGGGCGTGGTGGCTCATGCCTGTAATCCCAGCACTTTGGGAGGCTGATTCAGGCAGATGACTTGAGGTCAGGAGTTCAAGACCAGCCTGGCCAACATGGCAAAGTCCTATCTCTCCTGAAAATACAAAAATTAGCCTGGTGTGGTGGTGCACATCTGTAGTTCTGGCTACTCGGGAGGCTAAGGTGGGAGAATCACTTGAACTTGGGAGGCAGAGGCTGCAGTGAGCTGAGATCCCACCACTTCACTCCAGTTTGGGCAACAGAGTGAGACTCCACAAAAAAAAAAAAAAAAAAAAAAAAAGAATTTAGGGCTCAATGTCTCCAGCTTGATTAGGTCCTCTCTACACATCTTCATCTCAACTTATGGGATCTCATCCTTTCATTCTTTCCTAATCAATTATCTCACTTTAACAGTAGACACCCTGCTTTAAAGCTGGGAGTTCAACTTGTGTTGTAATCCATCCAATCACAGGATGAGATTCTGAATTTGATTTTTAGTAATTTCAACCCTGTCATGAAGGTTGTAGTGAAGGAAGATAAGTCTCTCCTTCAAGGAACACCTAGAAGTTCTTAGGTCATTTATGTGGTGCTTGAGGTGGAAATTTGAATTTCTGAGCCCATATATTTTTTTTTGTCACTTTTTCAGTGATATTAGGAATAAGCAAACAATGCCATTGAATAGTGCTGTTTTCCAAAAATGTGCAAAATTGTTATATACACAGTCACTTCACTCTTTGCTTTTTCTAAGTGGTTGATTAGTGTTATCCAATGCAGATATTTTGGATATCTTTATAAAGTTTACACCGTGAACTATCATGTCAGGCTCTCTTTACTACTTTAAATATTCTTAGCAACTTGAAATCAAGTCAGATTACAAGAGCCAATCAGAAACCACAAAACCAACTCATAAAACTCGGCCTTAAAATTGTTTCTCTAGAACTACTCTCAGTACCAAAATCTGTATAAGTAAAGGTTATCTAGAGAAACAGAACAAATAATGTGTGTGTATATGTACATATACACATATACATATATATACATACGTATACATATATATACATATAATATATGTATATACACATGTATATAATATATGTGTGTATATATTATATATGTGTATATATAAGCACTCAGATACATATATTTGGAGAGACAGATCTATATGTCTATCTATATCTTTCTATCTATCTAGAGAGAGAGGGTAAAATCATTATAAAAACTGGCTTATGCGATTATGGAAGCAATGGAGTTCCATGATTTGCAATATTCTGGCTGAAAAATCAGGAAATCCGATGGTAATTGAAGTCAGTTCCAGAGGTCTGAGGGCCAAGATTGCTGAGGTTTGAAGGCAGGAGAACATGCATGTCTTAGTTCAAATGGAACAAATTCACCCTTTCTCCCCTTATTTTTCCTATTTGGGCCACCAATGGATTGTCTGATGCCTGCCCACCAAGTTGGTGAGGGTGGGTCTTTCTTATTTAGTCTACCAATTTAAATGCTAATCTTTTCTGGAAGCACCCTCACAGACCCCCCACAGAAATCATGTTTTGCCAGCTATCTGGGCATTCTTTAGCCCAGTCGAGTTGACGCAAAATTAACCATCATAGTCATAAATGGCCATATTAATTTCTCTTCGATCTCTTTCTCAGCTTAGTCACTCTAGGGGAAGCCAGCCTTCATGTTGTGAAGGCACCAAGTCTGACTCTACAGAGATCACAGGAAGAGAAACTAAGGCTTCCTGTCAATAGCCAGCACCAACTTCCCAGCCATATAAGTGAGACATATTAAAAACAGATCCATCAGATGATTAGGCCTTCAAAAAACTGCAGCTTTGCCAACTTGCAAAAAAAAAACCATGGATCAGAACCACTCAGATAAGCCACTCCCAAATATGCAGGCTACTATAGTAGTTACTCATTGATGCATAACCAATTATTCCAAAATGTAGTGGCTTAAAGAAATAAACACTTTCCCCCAGTGTCTGTGAAACAGGAATTTATGAGGGGGTTAACTGGGTGTTACTGGCTTAAGGTCTCTGATGCTGCAGTTAGATATTGGGGCCAGGTGCAGTGGCTCATGTCTGTAATCCCAGAAATTTGGGAGGCCAAGGTAGGCAGATCACCTGCTGTTAGGAGTTCGAGACCAGTCTCACCAACAGGGAGAAACCCCGTCTCTACTAAAAATACAAAATTAGCTGGGTGTGGTGGCCCGTGCCTGTAATCTCAGCTACCTGGGAGGCTGAGGCAAGAGAATCACTTGAACCCAGGAGGTGGAGGTTGCGATGAGCTGAGATAGTGCCATTGCACTCCAGCCTGGGCAATAAGAGTGAAACTCTGTCTCAAAAAAGAAAAAAAAAAGATATTGGTTGGGGCTGTGGTCATCTGAAGGCTTGACTGGAGCTGGGTGATCTGCTTGCAAGATGGCTTCCTCACGTGGCTGTTAAGAAGACCTCAGCTCCTCACTGACTACTGGCAGGAAAACTTGATTTCTCCCTTATGGATCCCTCTTTAGACGCTTGGACGTCCTCACTATATGGTAGCTGGCTTCTCCCAGGAGAAGGAATCCAAGAGAAGTGAAAATATGGAAACAATAACGTCTTTTATGGCCTAAGGTTGAGAGTCACATGTTGTCTTTTCCATATGATCCAAATGGTTGCACACATCAGTCATATTCAATGTAGGTATGGACTGCAGAAGGGTGTGAAAACTAGGACGTGGGAATCTCTGTAAGCCATCCTGGAAGCTGGATGCCACTGTAGGGTAATGAATGGTTGTTATTGATGTACGCCACTAAGTTTTGTGGTAATTTATTAGGCAATGATGGACAGCCAATATACAAACAGGCCAGTATGGAATATTTGATTGTTCCTAATGATTCGAAGGAAAGAATGTTAGTGCTGCCTGCTCCTCAATCTATGAAGCACCAACAGATGTTGTGGACCAGAAGGGTGCACACTCGATCCTGTTTCCATCCAGCTCTCTAACGGAAGCAGTGTCCCAGGAACCCCAGCATCTCTGGAACTGGTTTGGAATCCCAGCAGCTGGTACTAGGACGTAAATCTTGGCGATTCATTAGCTATTTTTATTCATCTATTTTCTACTTTTTTATAAGTCAGGTTTTACAGTTTTGCCTACGTTCCAATCTTGAGACGTAAACCTTTGTGTTCCTTCTGGTAAACAAATGCCATATGTCCTTAGAACAAGCTTTTTACACCCTGCCTTTTCATATATAAAAAATACTGGGTTTGTTTTCTATTCAGGCTTTATTTCCAACACTATAATTTAAATCAGTCTCCCCAGATAGAAGCATAGAAAAAGAAGATCAGGAAAGTACAGTGTGTTGTTTCCAGCAAGGTGGGAAATTCATCTGAAATGACAGAAATCCTGGGTAATGATGAATCTCTGAGGATTCCTGTGTCACAGCAAACTAGCTGATTGGTCTGTGCAATTGAGCTATAGCATAATATCAGTACTTACACTCCCTTTTGAATTGAAAATGAGGCAATTAAAAGTTACTAAATCCCTTGTTTTGAATTGCTTCTGGTCCCTTTGGGTTTGCCATAGCCCAGTTTTGTGCCTTTTATTTTGAGAAGCCCTGTCTTGCAAATTTGAAAGTTTGTAGACTCTATTTTGAAATGGGCTTTACTCCAAAAATAGGTTTTACTTTATTATTTTCCACTGCCTCTGGGGATATCTTGACAAAAATGGCAAAACCCAAAGACCTTCTAAAGGCTAGTCTTTTTTCTGGGTCATATGATTCTTTTCAGTTTTCATCTGGAGAGGGTTTTCTGATAACAATAGGTTTGACTGTTGTTGAACTGGAGAAAATCCTGTTGCTTTAGAGTTAACAATGAGTGGAATTTTGGTGCAGTGTGGTTATTTGCTTAATACAATAGAAGTTGGTGCAGACTGGACTTGCAAATGTCAAATAGACTGTGTGGGAAAATCTATATTACTGCAACTGAGTCAACAAACAGTTCTCAATGCAGAAATGCTGACAGGACTGTAGCAAGCAATTTAGTCAACTTCAATCCACATCCAAAGTTAAGCTGGATTAAAAAGTTGCCTATGAAGAAATGGTTAAACATTAAAAACAGTAGAGATCTTAAAACTAGGAGGAGAAAGAAAGAAGAGTCAGTGAAATGAAACATTAGAAACACAAAACAATATGTAATTATTAATATGTGTCTGAGGCAAGTTTATTATAAGGTGGAAGCCACAAAAGAACAAATGATCAGAGAAGCTGAAGTCCTCCAACTCATTACTCACACGCATCATAAAGTATAAAACAAACAGTGATTAGATGACAGAAAGATACTCTATCTTCCAGTATTTTTAGACTTCCGGCTCTGTTGGGTAAACAATTCCCAAATGGACATGAATTCACTTGAGCCTGATGCTTTCAAGTTTATTAGCCAGACATAGGATTTCAGATATGAAATGAAGAAATTGCTGCCTTACATCACACAGTTTTCCAGTCCAGCATATTCCAGAGCATCTAGGTCAAGAGCAAGTCCTGGAGTAGGGGTTGGAAAGCAGAGGTTCTGGGCTGCCTGAGCAATTTGGGACAGTTCAGTTTAATGCCATGAGCCCCAGTTTCTTTATTGACACAATGCAAGTCTCAGTTGTTTACCTTCCTGATTCATGAGGTTGTTGGGAAGGTATCAAATGTAATTACACATGCACACACACACACACACACACACACACACACACTTTAGCAATCTTAAAGAGCAGGATTCAGCATATTGTCTAGGAACAAAATGAAAACAAATATAATAAATTCTAACGTTTACAGCAAGCAGTATTACTGCCCTTATGAGTCAAATGATGTAATTATGTCAAATGATGTCATTTGTCAAAGGACAAGCAGGAAGAAAGGAGTGGATCCGAGCCTAATTAGATTTCGGGACTCCAAAGTGTAGGGTGTTAATCACCATTCTAAAACATGGGATGTTGGAAGGGAATGAAGTTAGACGGTATGAGGCATGAGGATCTGTTTAATGCCTGAGCATGCATAAAACATGATTTTCTTTAGAATTCCTAGAAGACGCTTGGGAGACCAAGCAAAAGTTTGCCTGCTATACATACCAGGTGTTCTGGTCATTTAAAAATAATGATTAGTCTATGTCCTGTGTGTTTGCACTTTGGTTTTGAATGAAAACCAGCTAAAGTCTTGGTGGAAATGAAGCTTAAGAGTTAGGTGGTCATACCTTGTTTCAAGCCAGTGATTCAACAATGGGTATCACTGTCATAAGAGGAATGAGAAAAAGGTTGGAGCAGTGAAAATCCTTCAGTACAGATCTGAGGATTTCTTACCCTCGGAGCTCTTGACATTCTGAGGCTGTCTTGCACAGGGTAGAAGTTGGACAGCATCTCTGGCCTCTACACATTACATGACCCTAGCACATACCTTTCCCCCCAAGACGTGACAACCAAAAAATGTTTCTCAACATTGCTGAATGTCTCCTGGGGTATAAAATTGCTCCTATTTGGGAACCATTGTTCTAAAAACATCTCACAAAAGCATGGGTTATTAGCAGTTTTGAATGTACATGTATAGCAATTGGCACAGCCTATATTTCATATGCAAATTCTATATTAGTAAAAGGTCGATAGCACATTGAACTATTTTTAAAGCAATTTTCAAATTTGTATTTGCTTCAAATAGTAAAAAGTGTTTTTCAAATTAATGAGTGTTACGTTATTAAGACTATTTTAGAATTTAGTCAATGAGCAGGGCCAACCATTTATTCTTTGCTCTTTTTTAGTTTAATTTGCTTTAGTCCAAATAAGATTCTGCAAATAATGTAGCAAGAAATAAAGAAATACGATATAAAATCAAATACATTAAAATATAGTTGCTAAAATTTTTTCTTAAATTTTATGTATCTGAGATGTTTTCTTTCACCATGCTAGCAAGGTGCCTTAAAAAAGAGACAAAGGATAAAAAAGGATTTTTATTCTCCACGTCTATAATCACAGGAATATATCAGGTATATGTATGTGCATATAGTATGCAGTGGGTCCAATAGTGGACCCCAAAATGTAGGTCCACTTGGAACCCCAGAGTGTGATCTGTATGAAAATAAGGTCAGTGCAGATGTAATTAAATTATAGATCTAGAGATGAGCTCATCTTGGATTTAGGCTGGGTCCTAAATCCAATTACTGGTGTCCTTTTAAAAAGAAGAGAGGATACAGAGAAGCACAGGAAGAAGGCGATGTGCAGCTGGAGGCAGAGACTAAAGTGAGGCAGCTGCAAGTCAAGAAATGCCATGTGTTTCCTGCAACCACCTGAAGCTCATGGCATAAATTCCCTCCTCGATCCTCCAGGAGAAACCAGTCCTGCCTCATTTTAGACTTCTGGCCCCCTTCACTGTGAAGGAACAAGTTTCAATTACTTTAAACCACTCAGTTTGTGGCTATTTGTTACAGCAGCCCTAGGAAACTAATATAGTATGTATGTATCTATTAGTAGAAATCATATTCCTAATATGTTGATTCCTTACATTCTTGATCAGGCTAGTGTAATTGTATTTTGGCAAATTCATCTGCAGGACCAGTGTACAGTGCAGTCTCCTGCACAGAGGAGGGACACAACTCTTTTTTTAAGCATGAAGAAATACGGAAACACCTTCTAAACAGATGGGATGTCCTGGTTATTTTTGGAGATTGTGCTAATATCTGCCAACTGTCATTGCAGGGCAAATAGGTTTGCATGGTAGATGTGATAAGGAATGTGATGTTGGGAAGTCATCATCTCTGACCTCCCTAGCTCAGTGGATTCCACTAACACAGGTGAGGAGCAGATCATCACCAAGCCCTGTGAGATGTGCTCTGGTCCAGCAAAGCATAAGAGTTGGAAATGTAGTTCACTAGAGTCTTAACACCTTGGGACATTTTGTCTCAAAAGCGAAACGATGATCATTTGAAGTCATGTAATTGTGGAATAGACAGAAGACTGACCAAACAAACTTAGCCAGTGTACAGTGGAGAAGACCCAAAAATAAAGAAGGAAGGATTAGAAAAGAACACAGTGACGTCAGACTTGGCATTGAGGAAGAGGCAGCAGAGAACATCTGAGCTCTGTGCTCCATGGGCTTCAGAGCACAGAACTCAAGGGATTTAGACTCAAGCAGAGCTGGATTCAAAACTTCCTTCTACATCTTCTTCACTGTTGGCAGATGACGTGAAATCGTGACACCTTGGTTTCACATCGACAGAAAGCCATACTTTATTTTGGCTTCCTGTTTGACCCGGCACATGATGGTCATTCACATGGGAAGTGGCAAGGATATTAGAGCTACCGCCTCCTGTACGAGCCCCCATTCTGTGAGTGAGGAAAATAAATTAGGAAAAATAATTGTCATGAAATTTGGTGGCAATCTGTTCAAAAACTGATTTTTAAACTGATTGCTTGGAAGGCACAAGTATGTGATGTGTGTTAAGCCTTCCCTTAGTAAATGCCACACCGACTTTGCGTCAGAAAGAACATTTATGAAAATCCCAGGCTAGCTGTCTGTCTTTTGAGGGACTCAATTTTGGTTAAGAGAATTGGAGGAAAATTTCACAAATTTTCAATTTTAAAGTAATACTCTCTCTTTTAAAATGTTTCTTTAAAAATGGAATCTTTATAAGATGGAATTTGATGTTTATGTGTTTATCCTTTTGACAGCTAGCAGTAAAGACTAGTTAAAATAATGAAATTTGCAATTATGGTTTATTGCCATATTCTAACATCTAGAAATTGAAAGAAAATTTTAGAACATAAATCAAAGTCCTTTATTCCCCTGTTTCCTATTTATGTTGAGGAGATCTCAGCTATAAAGCAGAATCAACTTAAATATTTTTGAGGCATATATGTCTTTATCTTTAAAAATTAGACTTAAAGGGATCTGCAGAAAACCTGGCCAACATTTTGAAACATGACAGCTGTAGTGAAAACATCAGAATACATTGGGTCAAATTAGATTAAATTGCATTACCCGACTCTTGTCAATAAAACGCATTCCAAAATCTGTGATATCTAGTAAAAATAAGATCAAGGAATTCCAATGTCGTAGTGATGACAAAGTTTTCAAATAAAAGGCTTCATCTATCTTTGAAAAGAGATTTTAAAGACCAAATTGCTTATTTTTAGTAGGGAGTTTATTTTTGATGAGGAAATATCTGCTGAATACTACTATAAGAAGGCCATTGAGGAAGCAGAAATGCTGTTCAACTTTGCAAGGGGAAAAATTTAAGCCATTTCTTTGCTCTCTCCTGATAGATATGTATTTTTAAATAACATTTTCTCAACTAGCTTATTTTTTGGCACACAAAGAAGACTCTCCGTTTCTTTTCATTCTGTTAGTTAGTTGACAGGACTTCCAGGTAAAAGAAATGTTTTTAATAAAATATATTCCCTCACAGTGTGGAGGAGAAGGTAGCTAAGCAAGAATAAAGATGTTATCACTGGCTCCGCTGAGACATATATGATGTTCACTTTAATCTATTTGATCGTCCCTGAATTGCTGATTGCTGCTCTTTTCTCTCCAAGGCACAAAAGGGAAGCTTAACATATTTATATATGTACATATGCAGGATATACAGGCTGTGTTAGGCATGCTCATTGGCTTTCTTTTTCACCTCTCTCAGTTTCTGCCTTTCTTCTCACTGTGAGCTGAAAAATGGAAGCAATTTGCTGGAGCCATTCCTAAAGCTCTCCCACCCGGTACCTTGAGTTTTATAATTGCTGTGATATTTCACTCAAGCCAGCTGAAATGAGTGGAACCTATGAGTTGGGTAGAGGGAAGGTGCTGATATGCTGATGTGTCACGGGTAGCAACCATAAATATTTGTGTCCCATTTCATCTCGGACACACAGGAGCCACTCCAGCCGCCAGGAAGGGGACTTGTAGGTTAGGTCACATGATCCCCCATTTCCTCTGAGACCTGAGACTTTAATGGGCATTGTTGAAATTACTCTTGAGACAAAGCTAGCATCTTGAGCAACAATCCTTCATCCCCTCTGCTACTCTGCAGAAATTCACACTGTGCGTAAGGATATCTTGGCCCTTGTTTTAAAAATGAAGCATCCAAATGAACAATGAACCATCGATGTTAGGATAACAAGTTCAATCCTTTTTTTTTTTATTTTGAGAGGAAGTCTGGCTGTGAGGCCCAGGCTGGAGCACAATGGCACGATCTTGGCTCACTGCAACCTCTGCCTCCTGGGTTCAAGCGATTCTCCTTCACGAGCCTCCCAAGTAGCTGGGACTACAGGCGTGTGCCATCATGCTCAGATAATTTTTGTATTTTTAGCAGAGAAGGGGTTTCACTATATTGGCCAGGCTGGTCTTGAACTCCTGACCTCAGGTGATCCGCCCACCTCGGCTTCCCAAAGTGATGGGATTTTTTAAATGTTCTATTTAAAACCGCATCTTTCTCTGAGCACTATCTGAATTGGTGGTTAGACCCAAATTCCACAGTGCTTCTCATTCATGTCCAGGCTCATGGCCACTCAACAGCCCTTCCTGACATGCCTTTCCCCAAAACAGATTTATTTTCTTCTAACTTCCAGAAGGATGATTCCCTTCACTGTTTAATTAATACATTGACAACTTCCCCCAATTGCATTTTACCTCATAGATCAATCACTACCCCATTGTCACTTTGTTGTATGTAATATATTTAATCAAAAAGATTGAATTACCTATCCATCATTTATAGCGTTGTTCACATGAAGGCTGCAATCAATGGCATCAGAGCTATGAAAAGTTCTTGTATCTGCCTCCGACCTAAGTCATTCCCCAAATCCCCCTTTCTAGCTCCTGGCATCTTGCTATATTTCCTGTCTCGAGGACTCAGGGAAGTCCTGGATGCATTTACCCACTATTTTCATGTCTCATGTGATTTAGTTTGATAACGATGAACTGACAATAATTATAACAACCTTGAGGTCCTATGTCCACCTTCACTTTCAAGCCATTTGCACTAATTTGATGTCATTTATTCCATTATTGACAGGCACTTTGTGAAACACTAATGTGATTTCATTTATTCCATTATTGACAGGCACTTTGCTGGGCACAGAAGATCAAGCAGAAATGAAAAAGACAAGCCTCCTGCTTTCAGAGAGCTCAGAGTCTGAAAGAGGAAAGCAGTCACATCAACAAGTAAATACAACCCCTCCCTTGCTGGCTTGTTGGATAACAAGCTGCGCAGTTACCGCCAGGTTCAAGAGCACCCTCAGGTCTTTGCAGCATTTGTGTTTTCTCAAGAGTTCCTTTCAGGGGCTCTGATCTGCAGCCTGGATGTTCAGGGTGCACGTGTTAGTGGAAGCCCTGGCTAAACTGACCTTAATAAAATGAAGACATTTATGTCTGCCTTCAGATGTGTGGGGGCCTCCACCTGAGGGCGTGGCCATCACTGCAACAAACAAAAAAGCAAAAGGCACAGCTAACACATGCAAGTGCCCTGTAGGAGAACCCACGCATTACTACAATCTTTGCTCAGATGTGTAACAAGTGAACAATATTAACAAACCCTGCTCAGATACGTAACAAACTTACCGTATTAACAAGAGATTTAAGATAAATTATATTAGATCTTTATGACATTGAAATGTCAGTTCTTTGACATTTTATATTCTGATTGAAACAAAGGATATCATTTAAAATATTGTGTTTCTTCTACAATTCATAATTATTATAGACAGCATAAGCATCATATACTTAAAGATATTTATAATGCATAGTGTGTATTATTTCATGTACTAAGTTTCATTCTTTAAAATGGCTTAAGCTATGTTCTATTTACATCAGGCTTTTACAATCATATGTTCTATTTGTTTTTAATTTTTGTTCTACAGATAATGTTTTGTTTTAGCATAAACTTCTATATCTGCCCTCACCTTCCTCCATTTCCAGCTCATAAAGCAATGGATATTTCCAAAACAAAGCAAAAAGACCACAAAACTTACATAACATATTGGGACACATTTATTATGTAGATTATATTGAGGGATTTCAGTATACAATAGAAAGTGCATAGACTTGGAAATATAAATTTGATTTCAGGCTTGTCTTGTTCATTTCCTGGCTGTGTGGTCTGAGGTGTTTACTAACCCCTCTGATTTTCAGTTCCTTCATTTCTAAGGAAGGATGATAATGTCTACATTATAGATTTGTTATGAGGATGAAATGATATATACAAAACGCGTGGAGTGTAGTAGAAACATAGTGAATGGCACATATCTCTTGAAGAGAGGAAACTCAGACAGCATATTAAATCCAGTATAGAGACAGGGCAAATATCACCTTCAAAGCTCTTTGTCAAGAATAGCCTAAAAATGTAGATCTTTCCAGGACTATATCCTAAAAGAGTACTGAAAACACATGGCTTGATTTGGGGGCATTGCTTCGAATCTAGCAACTTCCCAACTTGATTATTTTTAACTGGAGACATTAAAAGTAATTTATTTTTCAGAAAAAGTCTATTTACCAAAAAGGGAGAAGAATAAAAAAAAGGAAAATGAGACAATAATGACAATGATACAATGAGATAAATCACATGAAAATACGAAGATATCTATACTGGCTGATACATTGACAGAGACAGAAATGGTAACTGAAAATCTTTTAATGAAGAGGTTCTTTAGCAAATGTATTTTTATAGCTTTTATTTTTGTCTCAAGATTTTCCTTCCAGCAACATCTGTATGAAAAGGGAATTGCCACCAATTTCTTTAATTTGATTCAAATTTAGGATAAAAAAGTCTACAAATAAAATATCTTTCTGAGAGTGAGTTGTGACTCATTCAGAGAAGAAATATTAATGACATTATTTTGATACGGACCGATATTTCTCAGGATAGTGCTTTATTACTTTTTTTAAAGGTATTTTTTTCTTCCAAAATGGAAATACCTTAGAGTTTTGTTGATTTTGCAAGTAATATATTCTCATTTTTGAAATTATAAACGAGCTGGGGCCAGGTGCAATGGCTGACGCCTGTAATTCCAACACTTTGGAAGGCTGAAGTATGTGGATCCCATCAGCTCAGGAGTTCGAGACCCACCTGGGCAACATGGTGAAACCCCATCTCTACAAAAAAAAAAAAAAATGAATACAAAAATTAACCTGGCATGGTGTCACATGCCTGTAGTTTCAGCTACTCAGGAGGCTAAAGTGGAATGATTATATGAACCCAAGAGGTCCAAGACTGCAGTGAGCCAAGATCTTGCTACTGTGCTCCAGTCTGGGTGACAGAGCGAGACCCTGTCTCAAATAAATAAATAAATGAGCAAGAGCTGAGTGTGGTGGCATGCCCCTGCAGTCTCAGCTACTCAAGAGGCCAAGGTGGGAGGCTTGCCATGAGACCAGGAGTTCAAGTCCAGCATGGGCAACATAGTCAGACTCTGCCTCTAAAAACGAGAAAAGAAAACTATAAGCAATACAGAATCCAATAAAACACATGGCTAACAATTTGAGTTATGTCTTTTTCTTCTTTTTTCACATGCATATTTATTGTTGTAATAAAATCACATCATGTATGTTGTTATAGAACCAGGCATTTTCACCTGATACATTGCAGCAGCTTTTCTGTATCCATCCGCACAGATATACCTCATTGTTTCTACTGGCTTCATAGGAACTTGCTATGCACAGTTTTCATAATTACTTAACCAATCCGCATTGGTGGTCATTTGAGTAATTTCTTGATGTTAGTCTTGCACCAGTTGCCTAGAGCTGTGATAACAACGTACCAAACTGGGAACTTAAAACAGAAATTCGGCCGGGCGCAGTGGCTCACGCTTGTAATCCCAGCACTTTGGGAGGCTGAGGCGGGTGGATCATGAGGGCAAGAGATTGAGACCATCCTGGCCAACATGGTGAAACCCTGTCTCTACTAAAAAGACAAAAATTAGCCGGGCATGGTGGCACACGCCTGTAGTCCCAGCTATTTGGGAGGCTGAGGCAGAAGAATCGCTTGAACCCAGGAGACAGAGGTTGCAGTGAGCCGAGATTGCACCACTGCACTCCAGCCTGGCGACAGAGTAAGACTCCGTCTCAAAAAAAAAAAAAAAGAAAGAAAGAAGGAAGGAAGGAAGGAAGGAAGGAAGGAAGGAAGGAAAGAGAAAGAGAAAGAAAGAGAAAGAAAAGAAAGAAGGAAGGAAGGAAGGAAAGAAAAAGAAAAGAAAGAAAAAGAGAAAGAAAGAAAGAAAGAAAGAAAGAAAGAAAGAAAGAAAGAAAGAAAGAAAGAAAGAAAAAGAAAGAAAGAAAGAAAGAAAAGAAAGAGAAAGAAAGAAAAAGAAAACAGAAGTTCATTCTATCTGGAGCCAGAAGACCAAAATCAAGGTGTTGGGAGGGTCACGCTCTCTGAAGGTGCTAGGGGAGGACCCATCTTTGCTTACTCCTTCCTGGAAGTTGCCAGCAGTTCTTGGTACTCCTTTTAGATGCATCCCTCCAGTCTGTGTCTTTCCATGACCTTTGCCCATATGTCTGTGTCTGTGTCTGTGTCTCTTCTCTTCTTCTTCTTTTTTTTTTTTAGTTTTGAGATGGAGTCTCACTCTGTTGCCCAGGTTGGAGTGCAGTGGCCCAATCTCAGCTCACTGCAACCTCTGCCTCCTAGATTCAAGCGATTCTCCTGCCTCAGCCTCCTGAGTAGCTGGGACTACAGGCGCGCGGGCCACCACGCCCGGCAAATTTTCCTTTTTTTTTTTTTTTTGTATTTTTAGTAGCGACGGGGTTTCACCGTGTTAGCCAGGATGGTGTTGATCTCCTGACCTCGTGATCTGCCCGCCTTGGCCTCCCAAAGCCCTGGGACTACAGGAATGAACCACTGCACCCGGGCCTCCTCTCTTCTTATGGGAACACCCATAGTGTTGGATTAAGGTCTCACATTGCTCCAGCATAACTTATCTTAACTAATTGCATCTGAATGACCCTATTTCCAGATAAATTCAACTTCTGAGATTCTGGGAAGGACATCAATGGGGTCAGGAAGTTGAGGGGAGGGTATCCAACTGACCACAATTACCAAAAACAAAGCTCCAACGAACAGATAATCTGCAAATGGTCTGACTGGTACCTAAATAGGAAATTTTTTTTTCTATTTTTTTTGAGATGAAATCTCGTTCTGTGGCCCTGGCTGGAGTGCAGTGGTGCAATCGTAGCTCGCTGTAACTTCCACTTCCCCAGTAGCTGGGATTACAGGTGCCCTCCACCACATCTGGCTGATTTTTGTATTTTCAGTAGAGATTGGGTTTCACCATGTTGGCCAGGCTGGTCTTGAACTCCTAACCTCAAGTGATCTGCCCACCTCGGCCTCCCAAAGTGCTGAAATTACAGGTGTGAGCCACTGTGCCTGGCCCTAAAAAGGAAATTGATAGACTAAAGTCTGTAACATTTCCAAGCTTTGTAATGCTAATTTCTAGGTTTTCCTCCTAAAAGTTGGCACTGCCACAGGAGTAGTGTTCCACATTTGCCAGCACTGGGTAGTGCCATGTTTGCTAAGCTGCTCGGTTTAAAAAAGATGGTTTATTGTTTTACTTTAAATTATTTTGATTATTTATAAGCTGAGCATTAAAACAAAACAGATTTATAGCCACTTGTATTTTTTTACTACTTACCATTTTGGTTATTTGCCATCATTCTATTGTGGTAGTTGTATTTTTCTTAATATTTCTTAAAATGCTTTTTATGTATTGAGAGTATTAACCCTTTATCTGTGTCTATGTTGCAGGAATATTTTCCATTTGCTGTTATTATTTGTATTTACAGTTCTTAACAACTTCATTTTTGCCTCACAAAAGTTTTTACTTTTTATAAAGTCAAATACGTTGGTCCTTTCCCTAAGATTATAAGACCTCTCTCGCTACCAATTTTTAGGACATTCTTGGGGGGTTGTTGGCAAAAACATCCAGCTCCCCTCCAGGCCCAGCTTGCCCTGGCTTATCTTGACTTCTGGGATGTTCCTCCCTGATTAGTCCTCCTCTTTAATCCCAGGTGCCTTGCGTCTCTTAGAAACTCCTCAAAGTTCCTGGTCCATTGATGGGCCTAACCTCTGATGTCCAGAGTGTTGTAGATTTTTCACCCTTATTTTTGTATGTCTTCTCTCATTGCCATGGAATTTAGGGTGGGGTTTGGGGCTTACCATGGGCTCAATTTGCCATCTGGCAAACAGAAGCCAGTGCTCATTAAATAATAGATACTAGAAAATGTGTTGATGAAGAAAATGAACCCATATGGGAGTGGTAGACTTTATATATATGTTCCAAGGGAATTAAATGATTTATCTCCTTCTATTTGCAGTATTGGAATGCTTAGTGAGGCCTTATAAATCTAGACTCTTCTTTTAAAAACAAAACATAAACTTAAAAAGCAAACACTTAGGAATTCTGATTAGGGCGATATTACAGGTTTTCATTCGGGAAATATGAGCTCCCAGTTAGAACTTAAAATAATAGTTGGTTTTGCACAAAGTATGCTAGCTCCCTGTCCACCCCCTCACTTCTACTAAAAGTAGTTAACTGCCTAGCAGAATGCTGGTGTCATGTGCTTTCAATATGAACTAACTGAACCACTCTGCAGCTCATAGTCAAAGGGTTTATAGCCTAAGCTAAGCAAGTTCTGCTTTTACTTTAATTGCAGCTCTGATTATGTCATGCTCTGCCTCACTCTTTAATGGCCTCCTCTGCTCTTAGGCTAAAGTACAAATATCAGAACATGACCTGCAACAGCCTTTACAAGGGGTTCCTGCTTGTGCTTCTGGCTTTCAAAGCTCCCAACCCAATGATCTTTCAGTTCTTGACTCCTTCTGCCTCAAAACCTTGAGCATGTAGTTCCCTATACTTGGGGCACCTTTCTGCTCAGTGGTGGGCTTCATGTAGATAACTCCTAAGCATGCTTTGCTTCTTAGGGATCTTTCTCTGGAAACTCCTTCAGGGAAACCTTGCCAGATGACTCCAGGCTAGGTTAAATTGCTCATTACTCAAAGTCATTGACGTGGTTTGGCTGTGTCCCCTACCCACCCACCCAAAACCTCATCTTAAATTGTAAACCCCATAATCCCCACCTGTCAAGGGAGAGAGCAGGTGGAGGTAATTAAGTCACAGGGGTGGTTTCCCCCTTGCTGTTCTCATGATAGTAAGTGAGTTCTCACAAGACCTGATGGTTTTATAAGTGGTTGGTAGTGCCACTTGTATTCATTCTCCTTCCTGCTGCCTTGTGAAGGTGTCTTTCTTCTCCTGTGCTATCCACCATGATTGTAAGCTTCCTGAGGCCTCCCCAGCCATGCTGAACTGTGAGTCAATTAAACCTCTTTCCTTTGTAAATTATCCAGTCTCAGGCAGTTCTTTACAGCAGTGTAGAAATGCATTAATACAGTCATATATCTTCCTTTAATTCCAAAATACTTATCAAAAATGTTAAAAAAAATCACTTTTTGAATACCAGTACAGGAGCCCCATGAGAGCAGAAAACATTCAATATTCTGTCTTTAGTTTAGAAAACATACCTAGCAGGTAGTAGAAAATCATGTTAAATTTGTGTTTTTGAATGAATGAGAGTAGTAATCTAGGTCATCAAAGTGGTTGTGTGTATGTTGCCTAGGAGAGTGAAGGAGTTGAGGGTAGGATAATTCAATGTGCCACCAGGCATTCTGTCTGGTTCAGAAGTCATCAAGTAACCCTTTTTTTCTCCATAGTCAAAACACTCACCTTCCTGTCCCAGAAGATTTATATTGGGATATTCCATATGTCCCAACACACAAAAATAAAAATAAACAATGTGAAGTTGTTATTTCCCCCACCAACAGCTTTGCTTCTGTGTTCTCCATGGATATATCATATTTTTCAGTATGAGTTACATATTTATACAGTTTATTTTTAAATTTGTGACTTCTTTAAAAAGCCTTCAAACCCTGCAGACACTGAGTCTGGGAGGTGCTTCTGATTGGATTCCACCTGTCTGTGCCCTGGGCCACTGTGGCACAAGCAGACCACTTGCTGTGTAATTGTGAACAGATCACTAGGTAAGCAAGAAAAAAATCAAAATTTAAAACTATTGTGAATGATTTAGTCTTCCAGAAAGAATTGATTCATAACATGGATCAGCTCTACAGAAACAGAGCTGCTTTTATGCATGTTCTTGATGTTTGCACTAGAATTAGATGTATTAGTAGAAGGCATGTTTTGCATTTTTCCACCTGCTTTTCATTCTCTCTGTACTTTTTTTTAAAAAAATAAGATGCCATGGCCATTGTAATGATAAATAAGTAAAATGTGCTAGAGCCTGCTCAAGAGCTAACTGTAAATTTTTTATGAATTTTAAGAGCCAATGTCAACCAGTCATGTTGGTTGCTTGAAATTGGCCAAGGAGGGAACATTTCACCAGGAGAACAGGAGAATGCTACACATTCCACCCACCTCTGCAGAGAGCCAGTGGTCAAGCTTTCACCAGCACCGCTGAGTGGTATAGGGAAAGCTTCCCCTCTTCAGCAATGCGTGTGTTCTTCCGTACCAGAGACTGAAGAAGCCACATCAGTACCTGCAGAGTTTCTTTGCCCGCATTTATGCTATTCTAGGTTAGTTTTCATTTCAACTGTATCTTTCCATTTCTGGTTGTGTGGGAACCTAAATGATTTCTTGAACATGCACCCTAAGGGATTACAGTTAACTTGATTCTTATTTAAAGTCAGTAAAGAAACCTGGGGGAAGTCAGACAATCTTCAGATCTAGATGGCTTGAGTCCCAGTCCTGGCTCTGGCCTTTCCTAACCTCTGCACTGGAACAAGTTACCTAATCTCTTCATGGCACAGTTTCCACATTTCTAAAATGAGGACAATAGTCCCTATCTTTTCAGACTTTGCAAAGAGTAAATGAAAGTACATATATGAGATTACATATATTGGAGTTAGAATAGTGTTTAGCACATAGTGATCCATAAAAATTAATTACAGATTGTCTCCAACTTAATAATGGTTTGACTTACGATGGTAGGAAAGCAATATACATTCAGTAGGAATGATACTTCGAGTTGTCATATAGTCACTTCATCTTTCACTTTCAGCACAGTATTTAATAAATTACGTGAGATATGCAACACTCTTTTATAGCATAGGCTTTGTGTTAGATAATTTTACTGAACTGTAAGCTAATGTAAGCGTTCTGAACACATTTAAGGTAGGCTAGGCTAAACTGTGATGCTTGGTAGGTTGGGTGTATTAAATGCATCTTGGATTGATCATATTTTCAACTTAGGATGGATTTATTGGGATATAACACTGTTGTAAGTCAAGGAGCATTTGTATTATTATTCTAATTTTTTCTTTTGAAATAATTCTAGACATACAAAAAAGTCGTAAAAATAGTAGAGTCCCTGCATGTCTTTCACTCAGTTTTTTCTAATGCTAACAATGCTGCCCCATTGCTATTAAGTAACCTACAAGCCTTACTCAGACTTCGGCAGCTTCCTCACAAAGGGGCTCATTTCTCTCCGCAGTCCTTCATTGAACTTAATTGTCACTCCTTGCTTGCCTCTGGTCAATTAGGGTTCCTTAGTCTGCCTTTCTTTTATGACCTGGACCCTTTAAGTCAGTTATATTTGTACAAAGTCTCTCAATTTGAGTTTGTCTGAGTTTTCATGATTAGATTGAGGTTGTACCTTTTTGGAAAGACAACCATAGAAGCATGAATATGTCCTTCTGAGTGCATCACGTCATGGAGCCCATGACATGCTAAGATTATGTCACATTACTGGAGATGTAACTCTTATAAGGGGTTACAATCTGATAGAGTTTGGATATTTCACGTTGAACTCTAATCCCCAATGCTGGAGGTAGAGCCTGCTGGGAGGTGTTCGGATCTTGGGAGAGGATCCCTCATGGCTTGGTGCCATCTTCACAGTAGTGAGTTCTTGTGAGAGCTGGTGATTTAAAAGTGTGACACCTCCTCCCTCACACTGCTGTCTTCACGATAGTGAGTTCTTACAGGATCTGATCATTTACAAGTGTGACACCTCCCACCCCACACTCACTCTCTCCCGCTCCTGCTTTTGCCATGTAGTGTGACCACTCCTGCTTCTCCTGCCATGATCGGAAGCTTCCTGAGGCTTCCCCAGAAGCAGATGCCACTTTGCTTCCTGTACAACCTGCAGAACCATGAACCAATTAAATGTCTTTTCTTATTACCAGACTCAGGTGTTTTATTACCAGACTCAGGTGTTTCTTTATAGCTATGCATTATACAAAACCCATCTGCCACTTTCTCCACCCTAGCAGTGCCATTCTTTTCCTTCTGAAATGATAAAGTGTCTCGTGTGGAGGTACTTGGAGAGAATGTATATGTTCCATTTTCCATATTTTTTTCACAAACTAATTTTACTATTAATAACTTTTTATTCTTTCCTACTTCCTCATCCTTTTCTGAATCATGTATTTCAGAACTGACTATGCCACTTGATGCTTATGTGTATCATAGTAATTTTTAAATTGACTTTAAAAAGCCTGTTTCTCAAATAAGTCACCAAAGAGAGGAGTCTACCTATGCTTACACCCTGCAGGTTAGAGGAGCACCAACTACCTGACTCCACCAAGAGGCAGAGTGTGAGCTGCGTCAGACACAAGCAGGGAAGAGCAGATAACCTCTCATGGGAGTGGAAAGGTGAATGTCTTCTGGCCTGAGAACACATGTTCACAAATGTCTGACTATTATTGTGCTAAGCAGCTGATCAGAGCTGGGATCAGGGACATTAGTGCCTGGAAATCATAGTTGAACTACACTATATTTCAGAAGTAGCCAAGGAAAGAGAGCTTTGCTGGCCACAGTTGTCAGCAAAAGATTCTTCAATCAGATGTCAGCATCTGGGAGTGAAGGAAAGGTTTTTATCCTGCCTTCCTTGGGGAAGTACATTTGATTCATTGCTGCCATATCAGCAGATGAATCAGCCTTCCTGGACTATGCAAACCTGCTTGTTAAGTGAACCCATTGATGCTTCAGGCACAGAGCTAAAGTCATCAATAAAATGTTAAGTGAGTGTTTTAGAAAATTATTTGACTATCTACATAGGATCATGATGTGAGCATTTTTGGGGTAAGAGAGAGTGTAACAAATTATTGGAGAAAAAAGAATATCTATCTATCTATTTATTTATAATTTTTTTCAATATAACCGATAGCTATGGACTCTGCTTCAACTTCCTAATTCACATGAACGTAAACCGATATGGCATCAATGCAATTGGTGGGCCTGCGGTTCCCTTTTCTAATGGCATGGTGATTTCCATTGTCTTTCCCCCTGTTATTAGAGAAAGACCACTCCTATTTAAATGCTGGTGGACAGATTCATACATATTAGCTTCTGGACACCACAGTAATTAAGACACCATCTGTCTCTGTTTAAATATGGTGCAGTTTGTACACAGAAAACCCTGGAATTATCTGTTCTTCTTTGAACAAAAAGAGTGGGTAGCACACATTCATGCCAAAACAAAATGAACAAGCATTTTGGTCAAATATGAGCCATCCTATATCCAGTTCAGTTTAAACTCATGCCCATTGTATATTTTAAGGTAGAAGAAAGGAACCTATTTAGTGTCGGATATCTTCGTTTTTTTTAATCCATGCATAATAAATGTACACAGTTTTGGGGTACATATGATATTTTAATATATTCATATAATTTGTAAAGATTAAATCAGTGTACTTCAGCTATTCATCATCTTAAACATTTTTCTTTGTGCTAGAACCATTAGAATTCTTTTGGCTATTTTGAAACACATGAAACAGATTACTATAAACTCTAGTTACCCTACTAATGCTGGAATATCTTTAACGTAGGGTCCTGGCTGAAGCGGAAAATGTGAAGTGCTAATAGAAGAACAGAGGTATTCAGGGAAAGGCTTCTACATCTCATTGTATTCCTAGGCTTGGTTCTCAAGCCAGTCCTAAGATAAAAAATTCGGTGTATGTTACATCACGCAAGATTTTCAACATAAAAGGAATTTAAGGAATAATTGTCATTCTTTTTACCACAGATGCAAACAGACATTTACACATTCACAGACATATACACATTTCACAGGAACTTTGGAACACAAAGTCCAGAATGAGGACTGAAGAGATAAAATGAGAATTGCCTCGACTCAGCACATTCTTATGTATAGGATTTCTAGTCAAATTCTGCAGCTCTGAAAGGGTCTGAATGTTTGGAGAAGATCCCAATAAACATGTAAACGTGAGGTCTTTTATTCTATTCTTTACCTCCAAACCTCCCAACACTCACAGGTCCCCTCCATCACTAATCAGAACAAGGATTGCTTTTTGTCCCACGATCTTCCCATTACAAGCTAACCAATTAAAAGTGAAAAATTGTGCTTCAACTGTGAAAAGGTTCCAGCTTCTAAAGAAGATGAACTGGAACGAAAGGCCTCCTTTGTTCATTTTTCTTTTCTCTGAGAAAGCTACCTTTAAGGGTTGCAAGAATATAGCATGCAATTATTCTAAAAGGATATGCTTTGAGACTTTTAATTCAGTTTAATCTTCCTTGTATTATGGAAGCGATACTTCTTTTTAAGGCTTTAAGACAACAAGCTTAATTTTCATATTGATTCATTCAGGGACAAAACAAAACTTTGTATAAACTGAATGGAAAATGACTCTTTTGTGGTGAAGAATCTGTGCTTGCATTTAATTATAATGCATGGAAGTGTTCCTTACTAATTAAACATTTAAATGAAGAGGCGGTATAAATAGAAATTTAAAAAGGAGAGTGAGCGCGACATAGTTCATCCATCTCAAGATGAAGGTCCTCAACAGTTCCTGTTTTTTTTTTTTTTAACATACCCAAAGCTGATGTGATTATCTGGGGTTTTAAAAGTGTCTCTGAACATTTTAGGGGAATTTTTTCAGTGTACATGATGATTACTAAATTAGCAATATTATTCACTTGCACAGACTTACCAAGGAGGGGTCTTCAAATGCTTTATTATGTAATTAAATCTCACAACATGCTGCAATTTTATTAATACATAAAATGAGATACAGTACAATTAGTGTCTGGCTTTAATGTATGCCATGAGAAAAGGAATGAGAATATGAGATTGAACATACTTCAGCCACCAAACCATCCAGACTGCTGCCAGACTGCTGTTCATTAGAAAATTTTAGCAAGACAGGAAAGTCTCTTCAATACATAAGTCAGTTTTCAACTTTATAAAATAAAGTGGCTTTATCTTATGGAATCATCCTGTTTGATGATATACTCTGAGCCTTATTTTTCCATGTCTTTCTCTGCTTGTCCTACTTTTATTCCCAACCATACCTTGAGCAGGAGGGAGTGATCATCTGCCTCTGGTGAAAAGAGGGATCTGTGCTTTGCTCTAGGAGAGAATGACATATAAATTATTTTTACTTTCTTCAGCACAAAAGTTATTCAGTACCTAAAGTGCAGCGACACCTTGTGCAATCCGGCAAGCTGATTCACGCTCATCCTCTTACCTCCTAGAGAACTTAGCATGACACCGTGAACGTGGGTGTCGAATAGACATTTACTGAAGGAGACAGAGAGCCCTTGCCAGAAGCATTTAGGGGATGTGGGAGAATCTGTGACATGCCAAGCAGAGGACTGTCACTCACTACATCTCATGCTGCACACACCTAAGGAGTGGGCAGAAAAGGCCCAGCAGAATGGCAATATGGACACACATGCTTCAGGAGCATGCCTAGAACCGATAGAATGGAACGGTGTCTGGAAAAAGTGTATATGTGAAACTTTGGTGTATATATAAGTTAGGCTCTGATGTTTAATAAAATCTCCATGGTTTAAAATAATAAGCCTTTGTTATTTGTCATGAATGTACAAGCAAGTTGGGCAGTTCTGGTCTCAGCTGTGCTCTCTTGCATGTTTGCGGGTGGGCCAGCTGTAAATGGTTCTAGGCTGGGGAATGTAGGCTCCCTCCAGATGGCCTCTCATCCTCCAACAGGCTAGCACAAGGCTTGTTGAGAAAGAGCAGCAACAGGCATGGGCTTTTGAGACTAGCACATTGTCACTTCTGCTGCATTCCTGTGGCCAAAGTAGCAAGGCCAGCCCAAATTAAAGGTGGAGAAATGGAGGTCAGCTCCTGAGGGACTCAGGGGACCATGAATTGGGGCACCAGCAGAATGACGCTGCCACAGCACTGACACACACACTAGTGTTTCAAATCAGCATCGAGGGAACTGTGAACGCAGTGGAGGAAAACAATGTCTAAATCTCAATTAATCAATGAATAAAACTACAATTGTAATAGAAAAAAGTGGGATATCATTATTATCTGTATACACTTGAGGTTGAAAAGGTTTTTTTTTTTTTTTTTTAGAGATGAAGTCTGGCTCTGTCTCCCAGGCAGGAGTGCAGTGACGTGCTGATGCTGGCTCACTGCATCTCTGCCTCCTGGGTTCAAGTGATTCTCCTGCCTCAGCCTCCCAAGTAGCTGGGATTACAGGCACACACCACCACACCCGGCTAATTTCTGCATTTTTAGTAGAGATGGGGTTTCACTACGTTGGCCAGGCTGGTCTAGAACTCCTGACTTCAAGTGACCCACCCACCTTGGCCTCCCAAAGTATTAGGGTTAGAAGCATGAGCCACCATGCCCAGCAAAAGGCTTTCTTTAGAAAGACACAAATCTTAGAATTTGCATTGAAGATCATCAACAGTATTGCTACATAGAAAATTTAAAGCATCTACATGACATATATGCAACAGCATCAAAAAAAGGTAAAAGACAAACTTCAAATTTGACAGCAATATATGCAACTGCATTCATAAGATCCATATCTTTGATAGTCTTAAGTAACTCCTACAAATCCGTTTGTTTTAAAGAGAGTATCAACACTATAGGAAAAAATTTAAGGGAAATGCAGAGGCATTAAGATGCAGGAGAAACATAAACTGGCAATTAACATGCGAGGACAGAAATAGTAATTAAAACAATAGTGAGACTAGGCCGAGCCTAGTGGCTCAAGTCTGTAATCCCAACACTTTGTGAGACTGAGGCAGGTGGATCACCAGGGGTCAGGCGTTTGAGACCACACTGACCAATATGGTGAAACCTCATCTCTACTAAAAATACAAAAATTAGCCAGACGTGGTACATGCCTGTAATCCCAGCTACTTGGGAAGCTGAGGTAGGAGAATGGCCTGAACCCGGGCGGAGGAGGTTGCAGTTAAAAGAGATTGTGTCACTACACTCCAGCCTGGGTGACAGAGCAAGACTTTGACTGAAAAAAAAAAAAAATAGACCAAAAAATTTTACTCACTGCATTATTAAAATGTCAGTATTGCCAACAGTTGGAGGGTAAGTGGTCACTCTCATACGCTATTGGTAGAAGTGTAAATTGAAACTGAGTCTTCATCTATAAGTCATATAGATACAGGAATATTAGTAATTATTGGAATTAAATATGATAAAAGAAAAACTTCAGCCATATCAAATTTAAAGGAATTTAATTGAGCAATGAATGATTTGAGAATCGGACAGCCATCGAAATCACAGCAGATTCACACAAACTCCAGGGGTGCCTCATGGTCAGAACAAATTTGTAGACAAAATAGTAAAATGAAGTACAGGAATCAGAAGTGAGGTACAGAAACAGTGAGATTGGTTACAGTTCAGTGTTTGCCTCATTTGAACACAGTTTGAACACTCAGCAGTCTATAAGTGGTTGAAGTATGGTGGCTGGGACTGGCCAACACTCAACCATTTTTACAGGTGCATACTATTAGGTTTTCAATTTTGTCTGTTAAGTTAGGTTACAGGTCATCCACAAGGACTCAAACATAGAAGTACAGAGTCCTTCTCAGACCATATCTAGTTTGCTTTAACAAACATCATTCTTACACGTAATTTTTGCTTATTCTCATAAGCATTACATTATCCCTACATGCTAGTTTGCAGCTGGCAAAGCAAAAGTCAATTGATCTTTTTCCAAAATAGGGAATGCAAGGTCTATAAGTTATAGACCTGATCGTAAATAGTTTTATGGTATTGTAAAAGGTTCTCAAACTTTCAAATATTACTGTTTTCATCTGTAAAAATTAGAAAAACATCTTGCTGCTGGGAGTGGTGGCTCACGCCTGTAATCCAAGCACTTTGGAGGCCAAGGCGGGCGGATCACCTGAGGTCGGGAGTTCAAGACCAGCCTGACCAACATGGTGAGACTCCGTCTTTAAAAAAAAAATCTTGCTATATTTCCTCTTTAAAAGTTAAAGATGAGTTAATATGCCCAAATTAGTGAAATTTGATTATCTTCTGGGCTAAGTGGTTTATTAGTGGTGGATGGCACTATAAATTAATCCAATAGGAGATGGATGGAAATTAATAAAGCTTTCTAATAATAATGAGTGTTATTTTTTGAGTTATGTTTCAGACATGCTGTTTGGTAATTTGTGACTACTCAATCGCATTTGATTGACTGATTGTCTTATTGAATGATTACCTCACTTAATTCTCACTAGAGTTAGGCTTTATAAATCCAGCTCTGTATAGGAAAGAACGGAGGAGAAGCCAAACACCATGCCCAAGGTGATGCGCGTAGAAAATGACAAAGTTGGATTCACACCAAGATCCCTCTTTCTCCAAGGTTTGTTCTTATAGCCATGTTCTAACTAAATTCGAATACTAGGTTCATGTATTGTTTGCATGTGCACCTTGTGATGTGCATAGGAACTGTGATCTGAGATCCCAAAATAGATACCCCTTTATCCACTGAGATGAACCCAAAGGTTAAGCAAACAAAGTCACCTACCAGTAAAGCGTTCGGGGCCCAGCTGGTCTGGGAAATTTCTAAATTCCTAGGGCTAAACTCCCTGACAATAGGATCTGTCAGCTCTGATTTCCAATCTAGACTACTGTGACTCTGATGGGACAGAGGCCCAGTCCTATGCGAACATCCTCTTCTGATAAGCTGTGACCGACCTTAGGGTCAGCAGCTCACAGAGCCTGCGCACAAACCGTCTTTGTGTCCCACAGTTCATCTTTTGGTGTAAAAAGCCAAATTCCACCTCATTTTAATGCTAAAACCCAAAGTGAATATGGATATATGTTACACATATGTTTACCCATTACATATTCACATAGCTCCCCTTATAAATATGTATAGCTTTCCCTCCAAATCTGTCGAATATGATACAGGGCCTGTGAGACAAAAACCCAACCTGTCCTTTCCCCTCTTCCAGGAGAGAGCACCTTTGTTCCACACTAGAGATTATCTCTTTCCAGCTTGCAAGTAAAGCTTCCTTTTCTACTATTTAGCCATTTTGGTGGTCTTTTGGATGACAGAACTCAGAACCATCTTTTCCAAACCAAAATATATCATTTTAAATAAATTTGAATGTAATGCAATTTTTGTGTTATACTTTAAAAATTTAGTGCAGGCTGGTGGCAGTGGCTCATGCCTGTGTGATCCCAGCATTTTGGGAGGCTGAGGTGGGAGGATCACCTGAGCCCAGGAGTTCAAGAACAGTCTAGGCAACATAGTGAGACCCTGCCTGTACAAAAAAAAAAAAAAGCCAGGCAAGATCATGTGCACCTGTGGACCTGGGAGGCTGAGGCGGGAGGATTGCTTGAGCCCAGGAGGTCAAAGATGCAGTGAGCCAAGATGGCACCACTGTACTCCAGCCTGGGTGACGGAGCAAGACCCTGCTTCCAAAAAATAAATAAATACATAAATAAATAAATAAAATTTAAAAATTCAGTGCTAATTGAAACTTTTTAGAAAGCCAACATGAACTTAGAAAGGTGCAAAAGCCTTGAGGCATTTTCAGATTGTTAAATATAAGAAATCATAGTTTGAAAATCAAGCAAACCAGCTGGGCATGGTGGCTCATGCCTGTAATCCCAATACTTTGGGAGGCCGAGGCAGGTGGATCACCTGAAGTCAGGAGTTCGAGACCAGCCTGACCAACATGGTGAAACCCTGTCTCTACCAAAAATACAAAAATTAGCTCGGTGTGGTGATGCACACCTGGAGTCCCAGCTACTCATGAGCCTGAGGCAGGAGAATCGCTTGAACCCAGAAGGTGGAGGTTACAGTGAGCAGAGATTGTGCTATTGCACTCCAGCCTGGGCAACAGGGCGAGACTCTGTCTCAAAAAAAAAAAATCAAGCAAATCTAGGCTTTCCTAGAACAACCTATCACAATAAAAAGGCAGAGTAAAATTATTTAACCATCATTTATATCTATTTAAACAGTTATTTCACCAGTGAGTGAAATGACATGAAACAACTTGATCCTTAAGTGATAAATTCATGTGATTCTGACACTTTATCAAATTAAAAACCATTATTTCTTGCATGGTTGAGAATAAGCCAGAACTCATCATATTTTTTATTGATTTCTTTGCCACTTTTCTAGTACATATGAGGATGGTTTTCTCTGTGTTCGATGGATGTTTCCAATATTATCACCACCCAACTGGTATCAGGAACCTTTCACGGGATCCATCCCAGGGGGCCACAACCTTTTCTCTGAGCAGAAACCTCACCAGGCCTTTCTCTGCTAACATTTCAAGCAAAAGACAACCGCACACTCCTTTTATTTCTTTGTTTTTTCCTTTGAGATGTCTCTCCTTATGTTGGAGATACATGTGGAAGAGACACTGGGGACTTTTAATTTTGATATCCATTGAGTGGTATGAGGTTCATATAATCATTTTTTAAATACTGGATTAAACTTTGTTTCTTTATGTGAAAATGTGATTCCTCTGAAGGCTCGGTTCTGCTAGTCACAAATATAGTTATTTATTTTCCAAAGCTCAGGGTAGTAGGATATCAAAGTAGCTTATAATCAATCCAACAAATATTCTTTTGGAGACTTCCCGGCTGGAAGTGCTGCAATGTTTTCTTTAGGAGGAAGAGATTCATTCATCTATGAATCTGTTTCCAGGTAGTGAAAAATCTGTGTATTTGCATAAATAACCACTGAAGAAATGTAAATGACTAAAGGAGGGTTTCATTATCATAAACCTCTCAGATTACCTGAAGGGGCTAGGAATGCAGGCAGACCTGGTTTCAAGTATCTCCTTACCTTTAAAAGACAATTATGTTAGGCATTTCCAGGGGAAAAAAGAATACTACAATGTTTCTTGGCAATGATTCTCACATATTAACTAGCAGGATCCTCAAAATAAAATGCCTTTGAACAGCTCCTTTGGACTATTTGTATATTAAATATCTATCTGCAGAATCCTCCTGTGTTTCATTGCATTTGTGGGAATTAGGTTGTATTGAGAACATTTCCTGAATTACTCTTGCAAAACCGATGATTATAACAGGACTAGGCTAATCAGGAGCATGGTACGTTCTGCAAGGCACTCGCACGCAGATTTCAATTTGCTCACATCATGAAAAAAGGAAACTCATGTGGATTTAAAAGGAAGAATGTCGGATCCATGATGGCAGCCCTGACTGATGCAGAACATTCGCCCCAGAATGTTGAAAATGAGAGGACATTCCCTTTCAGATCTGTATATATAGGAACAAGGTGTTTAGCAAACACAGAATTTGCTAAGGGTGAGATTGTGCAGCTGATTAGCATGCTAGGATTTCAGCCTTGGGCTCTGTCACTAGGCCTGCTCAGGTTTCAAGGGTTGGGGGTCCCTGCTTCAGCCCAACTGCTTCAGGAGATTCCTTCATTTTAGAAAGGGGCCTTGAAATCCTCAGCCTAACCACATGCGTGTATGAGAAAGCCGAGTACTGTACACATGCTCTTGTATTTACCTCCTGAGGCAAGCGTCCCTCTCTTATCAAATTTCCAAGAATGTTTCTCCCTTCCTATCTCTTCCACTGCTTTGCTCAATGCTTGAAATAGTTTCCTAAAGCTCAGCTGCTGATTTGATTGCCTTCTCATTTCATCTCCTTCCCTGTTTTTTTTTTTTTTCCTCACTTCAATCTAAGCAACAGCACCATGACATCTAGGGAGAAAAAAATAAATAAGGCATTTCCAGTCTGGTTAAAGCAAAGAAAGCATACCTCCACAGTGTCCTCATTAAAAAAAGAAATTAAAACATAAACTAAAATGCTGAAAAAGTCAGATATTTTTAGGCCACAAATAGCTCAGTTTTTCAGCAGAATTCTCATGTAATCACATTGCTTCTGATATTTCACAAATATCCATCGGTCCTGTTTTTTCACTGAGATAACCAGTGTGGGACAGTTTTATACATGTACATTTATGTGAGAAAATGTATTAAGGTAGGTGGTCTAAATGATCACAATGATACTGACTCGTCATCATTCCTTTATTAAATTTTCTATTTTTTTTTTATTGTTTTCAGACAGAGTTTCACTCTTGTTGCCCAGGCTGGAGTACAATGGCGTGATCTCAGCTCACTGCAACTTCCACCTCCCAGGTTCAAGCAATTATCCTGCCTCAGCCTCCCGAGTGTTGGTGATAAAAGTGCTCGGTGCTGCAAAGTAGAACCAACACTCAGGCAAAAGTGTTCTCAACAAGGCAATTTACTTCTATGGAGGGGTGTCTCCTGCATGCAAGGCAGAGGCAAAGGAGAACCCCTAGAACAAAGGAGAGCAGCAGTTAGTTCCTTCGAAGAGGAACTATCTGTTGTTAACAACAATTTCCCCTTCTTGAATTGATACAGTTTCCTCTTCAAACTTATCTAACATGACTCTGCTTTGCTGTTCTTCTAGGAGAAAGAATCTATCAGTATAAGATAGGGAAGAACTGGGGGAGGTTTTGGTAACAGCTGTTTTTGTGAGTCTTTGGACTAGTCCATGAACTCAGGGTATGATAAAGCATCCAACAAGAATAAGCACAGCTATTGCGATCGTAAAAGAAGCAGCAATAGAGGCCACGAGTCCTTTGCATTTACCAAACCATTTTCCTAACTATCCTGTGAAGGGGTCATTTATTCCAGAATCTGTGGCTAATTCATTTGATTAAGACCTTGTAAAGCTTTTGCAATTGTTCCAACAGGGGCTGTATGGTTGGGAATGAAGGTGCCACATTGGGTTCCTATCATAACACAAACTCCACCTTTTTCTGCTAATATCATATCTAGGGCCATTCTGTTTTTCCAAGCCATCTGGCTAGTAGGCCCTCATTGTTCAGCTATTCCTTTGACAGCATCCCTAGTACAATTAATAAATCACTGCTGGTTGTAATAAATGTCTTAATTTATCCAGTTTACATTTTTATTAATAGTTACCCATGGAAATATGATTCAAGTCCTGTAGCTATTTGGTCTCAGGCTTTGAATCTATCAGGTAACCCCCGTGGGACTCCAATTGCATCTATATAAACATGAGCGTCGAAAGATCCACGAGGGGCCTCTCTTGTTTTACGGGTGTTGTGTTTTCCCTTTCTCTGGTTGATGAAATGCCAGGGTGAAAGGGATGGCCAATTGGATTAGAGTGCAAGTGCCACTCCAGTTACTTGTCAGAGCGTCCAGTAGGAGTCCACCACGATACCAGCACACATCAGCTCGGGGATGAACAAGGACAGACTGGTTGGCAAGCTCTTGGAAAGACTTAAGCTCCCTGCATCCCTTTAAGTCTCCAAGAGACGCCAAATTCTCTCCGTCATGAGAGACACGAAGTAAAGATAGCGTCAGGAGATGGAGGGTGGATGGCCCTCAGGGGCTGAACCACAGGTTGTTGAACTTCAGGGAATAGCAGAGTGCATTTGACAGAATTCATTACCCCAGGCTCTGGCGTCTTGGAAACGAGCCACCATACAGCTCATGACGGGTGGGTCAGAAGACCATCCAAGTAGAAAGCGGACAACTTGGGCCTCTGGTCTACCACAAAAGCTAACAGTCGCTTTTGTTTAGAGTGTGAACACAATATTCAATCCATTCTATCCAGACGTTTGCATCCTGATATCCTGTCTCAATTGCCAGTGTTGTTTTAAATTTTTAACCTCTACAATAGCCACTTTGGTTCTGTCATTAGCTGGTGAGGAGGCAATTGTCTGGTTAGCAGATTGAGAAGAGGATAGAGGTGGGGATGTGAGGGATGGGGGTGCAATGAGGCACAACTCGAAAAACCCTATTGGATCTTTTCCTGTTACATCTGCTTCCATACCACAGAAACGGTTTAGGATGGGGGAGGAATCTTGGAGAGCTGGGATGGTGATGGAAATTTGCACTGGGTTACTGGTTATGTTGACAATTGGGAGGGGCACTTCCTTTGGTAAAATGGAGGCAAATCTTCCAAAGGGACCCAGTGTTGACTTTGAGTGGTCCAAACAACATACTCCCAAATATGACAAAATGGGTACCGAAACAATTTAGAAGCATCTGCTCTGGAGGTGCAGAGGTATTTCTCTGCTGCTGCAAGCTGTCTCTGGCTTAGGATGTCCCCACAAGGCACAACTAAATAAGCATCAAAGGTAATGATTTGGGGTGAGTCACATGGTTACATTAATAACGAGGCAGCCAGCAACAGAACAGGGAAAGAAGAAGGAGTAATAGAATAGATGAAAGAGAGTTAAATTTTTCTTAGCTTTGGTTTGGTAGGGTTTTCCCCTGGGACAATGGCCCACGACCATGGAGGTGGCAGCATTTTCTTGGCTCGGGTGTGATGGGTCTGTCCTTTCTCGGTGGTTCAGATTGCCATTTCAGTCATTAGGAGAACTAGATATGGTCCCTCCCAGGATGGTTCAAATTTTTCTTCTTTCCAGCTCTTAATGAGGACGTAGTCTCCAGGCCAGTGCTGATGTACTGCAAACTCAAGAGGCAGAGTTTGCACCAAGAGACCTTTAGTCCTACGGGAAGATAAGGTAGGAGATAGATCAAGTATATAGTTCCTAAGGAATTGATCTTTGGTCTCAAAAGTGGGAATATCATTAGTAGAACTTAAGTATGATAGCCCATAGAGCATTTCATAAGAGGATAGGCCAATGCCTTTTCAAGGGGCAGTTCGAATCCTGAGTAGAGCAATGGGGAGATACTTCGTCCACGGTAACCGAGTTTTTGAAATTGACTTAGATGATTCTTTAAGATCTGATTCATTCTTTCTATTCTTCCTGATGAGGATGGATGCCAGAGGGTATGATATTCCCATCTGATTTCTAAACCTAGAGTAAGCCCTTTAATAATATTTGTAGTAAAATGAGTCCCATTGTCTGAGTCAATGTTCTCTACTAGCCCAAACCAAGGTATTATATGGAGGGAGGTGGTCTACTATTACTAATAAGTATTTAAAGTGACCTAGTAGGGGCATTTCAGTGTAGTCAACTTGAATTCTTTGGAATGGCCTTAATCCTGGGCTTCTGCCCCCAAAAGGTTGTTTCCTTAGGGCTTATATATTAGTTCTCTTATATATCAGGCAGCCGTCCACAACTTGTTTTGCTGAAGTATAAATTCCTATATACCCATAGACTCTGGGAACCACGTCACACATAGCTTGAGGTCCCCAGTGAATTCCTTAATGTAGTTGGGCCAGGACTTCTCTCATGAGTGGTTTGGAAAATATTTCCCTCTGATCTGGCAACACCCACTTCCCGTCTGCGTTTTCTTCAGCCCCCAGTTTTTGTAGCTTTTCCCTTTCCGTGGGAGAAACGATAAGAACTGCAGCTGGGGAAAACAGACAGGGAGTCAGGTGGAAGACGAGTGCTTTTTGAGAGGTAGCAGCTTGATTTGCAATGTGATCAGCAAGGTTATTCCCTCGGCTTTGAAAAGTGGCACCTCTTTGATGACCAGGGTCATGCACCACGGCTGTCTCTTCTGGTAGCCATAAACTTTCTAATCCTTGGCTAATTAATTCTCTGTGGGCAAGGTCCTGGCCTTTACCGTTGATAAGACCTCGCTCAGTCCAAATTTTCCCAAAAGTATGTATCACTCCGAAGGCATTTTTGGAGTCAGTGTAGATGGTACCTTCTTGCTTTTGTAAATATCCTAGAGCCTGATTTAATGCGAACAATTCACAAGTTTGAGCAGACCAATTATTGGGTAGCCTTCCAGATTCTATTTTGACAAGTTCCTCCCCATCTACAACTGAATATCCATTATGCGTTTTTTCCTCAATTACTTGGGAAGAGCCATCGATAGAAAGATGATGGTCTGTCTTAAAAGAAATTTTTCTTAGATCAAGTCTAATTTTAGTATGGTGATTGATGAGATCTAAGGAATAAGATTCAGGATCTTTGGGGTTCGGATTCCCAATTAGGAAAGCAGCAGGATTAAGGGCACTGTCAGTAGTGAGAGTGAGGTCATCTCTTTCTAGCAAAATAGCTTCATACTTTAGAATTCTTGAGTCTGTGAGCCACCTTCCTGCTTTCTGGTTTAATATAGTCCTGACTTGCTGGGGTGTGCTTACAATTAATTCTCTCCCAAAGGTTAATTTTTTCTCCTCTCTTCAACCAGCAGAGCAGTAGCTGCTACGGTTTGGATGCATTCAGGCCATCCACAAGCCACTGGGTCTAAGACTTTGGATAAAAAGGCCACAGGCTGCTGATGGCCCCCGTGCTCCTGAGTAAACACCCTTAAATGCTATCCCTTTCCTTACATTGGCAAAAAGGTGAAATGGCAACTCTAGGGATGGTAAGGCTAAAACAGGAGCAGTTATGGGTGAATGTTTCAGTTCCTCAAATCGGTAGGCTTCCTCATCATCCCAAGAGAGGAGATCAGGTTTGTATTGAGTAAGCTTAGAATATAAAGGCTTGGTTTTGAGGGCATATGAGTCAATCCACAAGTGGCACTATCCAGCTAGTCCTAGAAACTTCCTGAGCTCTTGTTTGGTGCTAGGTAGGGGCAAAGACGCAATTCCCTCAACTTGTTCAGGTCCTGTTCTCTGCTGGCCTGCACTTACTAAATGCCCTACATACTTTACTTCAGGTTCTACAAATTGGAGCGTTCCTTTTGATACCCGTAGTCCTTCTCCACAAAGATGGATGAGAAGGCTCATGGAAAAGCCAGATACTTGTTCCACAGCTTTCCCTAACACTAGTGTATCATCTCCGTGCTGGAGCATATGTATACACTTTGGGTTACTCATCTTTTCCAACACTTGCTTGAGAATTTGGCCAAACAGGTTAGGAGAATCTTTAAATCCTCAGGGCAAGACTGTCCAGCGGTACTGTTGTTTTTGCCCTGAGTGAGGATCCTCCCACTCAAAAGAGAATATACCCCAACTATCTTCAGCTGAAGGACATGCCCAGAAGGCATCTTTCAGATCTATTACTGTAAACCACTGATGGTCATATGGAATTTTGCTGAGAATAGTATACGGACTGGGAACAACTAGATAAGTAGTTCTATAATCTGATTAATGGCTCAAAGATCTTGCATGAGCCAGTATAACCTATCTGACTTCTTTACAGTAATATAGGGGCATTATAGGAAGACATTCAGGGTTCAAGTAAGCCATCTCCAATAAGGCTTTCAATCACAGGCTTTAAATCTATTCTGTCTTCTGAGGGAATTGGGTATTGCTTTCTCCTCACTATTTCCCTGGGAATGTTTAACTGTATGTGAATTGGAGGGACCTGTAGCTTCCCTCAACTTCCCTCCCTTGATCACACATTAGGATTGATGCAGTTTTCATCTGCTGTAGTAAGCAGGTTTGATGAAGTGAAGAATCATTCTGTGCTTACATGCAACCCCATACCTAACTTTACCAACAGGTGTCTCCCTAACAAGTTTGTCCCAGCCTCAGGGAGTAACGAAAATTTAGTGCTTGTTGTTTGGGTTTTGTATCTGACTTCTGTTTCTTCTAAGACTTTAGATTTAAATCCTTCCCCTTTGACTCCCAAAACTTGAAGTTCTTCCAATGAACAATTCATATTAGAGGTCACAAAACAAACAGAGGAGCAGACAACCCCTGAGTCTGTTAGAAAGGTAACAAGCTTATGTTTGGGTCCCACCTCTAAATTTATCAAGGGCTCTTGGTGGGACTCAAGATAGAAGAGGCAGAGCCCCTGACTTCCCTATTCTTCTTTAAATTCCATGAGTGGGATTGTTTCTTTTTCTTTCTCCACTCAGGACATTCTTTTTTGAAGTGACCTAATCGTCCACATCTGTAGCACTTGTCTGTCTTTTCAGTTTTCAGAGTCTTAGGGTACCGGGTTTGCTTTCCCTCTCTACAGGTCTCTAAGCTCTGTGGCCCTTCTGGCTCACATTTTCTGAAGGACTGGCAGATGTAGGCTTAGACTTGGCCTCTGGTGCATTCTACCAGAAAATCTTTGCTTTTTGCATTTGCTTTCTTCATCCCTCCTTATATGTACTTTTTGAGCCTCTCCGAAGAGTTCCTCCATGGACTGGTTTTTCTAATTTTCTAGTTTCTGCAACTTCTTTGCAATGTCTGGCCAGCTATTAGTAACAAAATTATGGATCTAAATCTGCAGATTTCCTCATTTATTCTCTTAGTCTTTCTAAAAATTTCATAGGGCCATCATCTTTTTCCTGTTGTCTGTCAAATGCTTGGGAAAGATTCTGAGCTCAGGGCACTAATTCCCGAATTCTTTTAATTATCATTTCCCTAAGATCTTTCATGTCCTCCCCTGAGAAGAGGATACCCAGGATGGACATTAATTTGACCCAGGTATACCACTGAGGGTCTAGGAATTGATCAGTTTGGTCTGCTACCCCGTATGGGTCATCTTGCAGTGGCTTAAGTTCTTTCTTTAAATCTCAACTTTCTGAACCAGTCAAAGGAGCCAATAGTTCCTCCTCTCTAGGGCACCTCTCTTAAAGGAAAGACAGCTAGAGTTGACTCCTTGAAAATGGAGGGGAAATGAAGATTTTGAATGTCCTTTTTGTATTGCTCTACCTCATGTTGCAGTCCCTTTAGGGGAGGATACTTAGGCTGACAAGGAGCAGACTCATGGGTGGCAGTAATTCCCAAGGGTTAGGGTGATAAGGGGGAAGAATAATCGGAGTAGGAGAAGGATCTGGGACGGGGTCCAGGGTGGCAGCAGCTTCCTGGGGAGCTGCCTGGGGAGGGGATGGGTCAAGGTGGGGAGTTGAGTGAAGGAAGGTGGTTTAGAGGGTCCCAAGTATTGGGATCCTTCTGCCTAGGAGTTGGTCTCAGCACACCTGCTTTGGGGAGTGTGAAATCAGATCCTTCCCCTGCATTCTTTAGGGAAAAGAAAACGTCCTTTTCTCCAGCAGAGAGTATAGTCTATTTCTTCCTGCAAGACTGGACTTCTGTCATTCACATATTGAATTAAAAGCTGACAGACCCAATCCTCATTTGATCTGAATTTTGGCAAGAAGACAGTAGGTTTGAGGACGGCTTCCTTGGTCCAAATGAAACAATATTTTCTCATCTGTTGCTTCTTCTTATGCCTAGTTCTTTCATTTTCCTTCCAATATTTTAGCATGCAACCTGAAGGACTATAGGAGGAGATCTGTCTATCCCCGTCTTTACCTTTCCCTGTTTTACTAGGGGTGTTTCCCCTCTTGGAGGTTTTTGGATGGTTCTTTGAGAGTGGGTGTGGCTCAGCCTCTTTTTACTGGAGGTCTCCTGCTTGCCTTTCCTGTCCTCCAAAGGTTTGCTAAGGCTCAATCTTTCATACTGAAGATTTCTTGCCTATCATTTAGCCCCCACCTGCTGGAGGTTCCTTGCACCCTTCTCTTACTTTGTCTACTCTGGTCACTTCCCCAGAGGAAAATTAGGTTCCTCTTAGCATTGGAAGGACTGTATAACCCGCAACGTCAGGATTCCTGCAAGAGGGCCCCCATTAGCCTATGCGGTAACCATGGAACCGCAGATTGGACTCATTCACTCCGCATAGCACTAGTGCGTGTTACCATTCATACACTTTCAACCTCCAAGATATCCTGACCACCAAGGAGATACTTCACCACCCTTGTGGCTTTTCTTACCTTGGTCTGTGCACAGAGTTACCTGGTTGCTGCGGTGTTTCTGGAGGCAAGTCTTTCTTTCCCACGTTTCTGAGAGTCCAGGTTTATTTGTCACAGTGGGTGGGGTCTTGATCTTTAGCCTCCGAGGCCACCGCAATGAGGCAGTGGGATGTGTCTCCCCTGGGAGAAGACCAGAGACCCCTTTCCCAGAAAAGAATGGGAATCCTGAATGAACCCCTAGATTGTTGGAGATAAAAGTGCTCAGTGCCGCAAAGTAGAACCAACACTCAGGCAACAGTTATCTCAACAAGGCAATTTACTTCTATAGAAGGGTGTCTCCTACCTGCAAAGCTGAGGAAAAGGAGAGCACCTAGAACAAAGGAGGGTAGCAGTTTTTATCCCTAATGCAGACCTTGTTCCTGTGTCCTCCCCCTGTGGGCTGGGGTGAGACTGCACAATCTAGGCTAATTTCAGTTGGGTACTGTTGACATCATCAAGTGACCAAGGGTAGGCTTTTGAGGGGAAGGACGATTCCATAGGTGATGGGAAATGCTTGGGCATGTTTGGTCCCAGCAGAGATGGGGGAGCTGATAGATGAATGGGTAAGATTAGTTTTTTAGAATAAAACAAAGAACAAGAAACTGAAACTCTTTGAAGAGGAACTGTTTGTTCTTAACAACACGAGTAGCTGGGATTACAGGCATGTGCCACCATGCCTGTAATCCCATACATAATTTTTTATGTATTTTGTAGAGATGGGGTTTCACCATGTTGACCAGGCTGGTTTCAAACCCCTGACCTCAGGTGATCCATCCAACTCTGCCTCTCAAAGTACTGGGAATATAGGAGTGAGCCACCATGCCTGGCTAGCTAAATTTTCTATTCTTTAAAAGTCTTGAAAGTAAGTTCTTCATGTCGATCTGTATTATTTAAAAAAAAGAAGTTATATTAATACAAATACTGAAAAAACTATGAAATTATAATAATATCCATTTTTTGACTCAGAATAACAACAGTAGATAATGTTTCTTGGATCTATATAACTTACACTGTATTAAGCTTTTCCTCATTAAGTTCTTCAACAAACTTTATAATATAGGTTTGATTTTTGTTCACAGCTTACAAACAAAAATTAAGCCTTAAAGAACTTTACTAATTCCCTCCAGCTCTCACAGCTTCATGGCCTGCAGTGATGGAGAGGGTCTATTCGATGCCCGTTCAGCATTTGGTGCTACCATATTTTCCAATAGCTGCAAAAATAAATTAGTAGTAGAAGCAAGGATTACACACCTAGCAAATTGCCCAGAGATAAAGTCCAGGACATGCCACTCCAAAATACAGCACCTTGGCATTTGAGAAAACAGCAGTAGCAAAGGGTCTTTCTCACCCTCACCCTTCTTCCTTGAAGCAAACTATAAACCTAGGAAAGTCACTTTGACTTTTCTCCTGCCCTTCTCCCCTGAAGCAAGTCAAAAGATCTTCATGTCATCTTCATCTACACCTGGAGGAAAGAAATGTTATGTCTGAAAACACAATGACATAGAGAAAAATATGAACAAACAGATCTTGCTCACGTTTTCCTGGTTTATTACCATTAGGTCACACACTTTTGGTCCAATCATACTGCTGCACAACTGTACTTTTATGAAACATAAGCATGTTTACCTGTTTATTTTCGGTCTTCAATTTTTTATGCAGACGCCCATGTCATGTAGTGCTTAAATCAATCTGTACGTTTTTCTCTTGTTAATCTGCCTTTTGCTGTAGGGGCCTCAGCCATGAACCCAAGGTTGCAAAGAAAAGATACATATTTTCAACGCTCACATCAGCCATCTGTGGCTCTTTAATATTGGTGTGGAGCAACTTGGGAGACTATGGAATGATGTCAGGGGCAGGCATATAAAAATAGAAGAGATTATATTATTAGCAAATGTTGCAGAGGAAAATATTTCTCACCCATTACAAGAGTCATGGATGAAATTCCCAATAATAAAACAAAGATTAAAAGAGAAAAGCGTACAACTTTATCTATTGTTTTATACACACAAGATTCCTTAAAAAGGAAGACCCAGAGGAAAGGGGAAAAGTGTATTTTTATGGACTTCTGTCATGCAGAGGTATGATTGGAGGACAAAAGGTGTGACCTACTGGTAATGAACGGGGGACTTAGACCTGTTTGTCCAGATTCTTCTTGACGTCATTGTGTCTTTGAGAATAAGGACATTCTTTTTCTCTGGGTATAGGGAGGAAAATGACCTACTTTAAGGAAAGGCTAGCTAGTTTTATGACCTGCTGCATGACAGTAGGGGCAAGAGAAGGTCAGAGAAATCTTCTGGCTTCTGCAGCTTTCTCAGCTTTCTTAGCTGAAGATACTCATTATGCCAGGGTGCTATACACTGGGGTAGTGTGCCCAGAACCCATCACATACATTACTGAAAAGCTATGTACTAGGCAGTGGGATATAAGTCAGTGGGTTTTTTTCTCTGATTCTACCTTGGAGTAATTCAAGGTCTAACTGGAGACAGAGAGACTTCATGAGGAATATACCACAATAGGGTAAGTGCTACAATACAATCGACTGAACACAGTATACCCTGGGCTTGATTCAGCAACAGCCTTGGACACAAGAGAAGAGTGAACAATTTGTAATTGCAAAAATGTGAGATCAACCCAACTGTGGTATATATAGCCAATGGAATATACTCAGCCCTTAAAAGAAATGAATTAATGGCATTGCAGCAACCTGGATGAGATTGGAGACTATTATTCTAAGTGAAGTAACTCAGGAATGGGAAACCAAACATCGTATGTTTTCACTCATAAGTAGGAGCTAAGCTATGAGGATGCTAAGGCATACGAATGATGCAATGGACTGGGGGAAAGGTTAGAAAGGGGTGAGGGATAAAAGACCACAAATTAGGTGCAGTTTACAGTGCTTGGGTGATGGATGCAGCAAAATCTCACAAATCACCACTAAAGAACCTACTCATGTAACTAAACACCACCTGTTCCCCAATAACCTTATGGAAATAATAATAATTTAAAAAGAGAGAGAGAGAGAGCACGCTGGGATTAACACTTCTCACGTTCTCCTGCAGTAGCCAGGCTACCACGTTATACTCTAGTGGGACAAAGTGGCTTAAGTAGACCCGGGAGGTCAGGTTTCTTAGGTGTGTTTTTATTAGTTATACTTGTTATCTGCACCCTATGTGAGATCAAATACTAGTTCAACCCCTTAATAGTTGCATGGTCTTGAGTAAAGTATTTAAATCTCTTTGAGTATCTGAGTCACAAACTAGTAAGTGTAGTTACTGTGAGGCTTCATTAAATAATGTCTAGATTACGAAGCCTCAAATTACTTTAATCCCTTTGAGCCTCTCCTAAACTAATAAGTGGGGCCAAGTTATTGTGAGGACTCAATTAGATAATATATGGAAATTGTGAAAACCCACATAGGTCATTCAGGTACACTGTCTTACACAATGCCTGGCATATCATTGATGTTCCATAAATACTAGCCATATTCCTTTGGCGTCTCTACTCCATATCATTACTGTCATTGCTTATTTTGTTTCATCAGGAAAAAGAATCAAAGACTTGGAAGTGGGCAGAGGGCGTTACTGGGTATCCTTTTAATGGAGAATTGGCTATTGTTTTATGCAGTGCTGTTCAACAGAACTTTCTGTAATCTCGGAAAGGTTCTGCCTCTGTCCTGTCCAGTAAGGTAGCCACTAGGCCCAAGTGGCTTTTGAGCATTTGAAATGTGGCTGCTGTCACTGAGAAACTGCTTTTCTTCTTTGCCAATTGTTATTCAGTTTTTGTTTCATAATTATAAACATAACTCTGCAATCCAGTGAGGCATGGAAGGGAGTAAGGAAAACATGGAACCCACAGGGAACTTCACCCACAGTGAGAATGTAAAGATGACAGGCTACTGTGAGCAAATGGGGTGCAGGGTGCTCTCCAGCTACAGAAGGAATGGTCTAGTGGTGAAGATAAACACAAGTCAAACATAGTAGAGTTGCCCACAGTCACCAACAGTGATCTTCTTTGGTCTTCCCATTGCTGGACCCAAAGCGCTCCTTGGTCTCCACAATAATTGTGCCTTCTTTCACCTTGCCAAACCCCTCAGGCTTGGCAGTGTAGACAAAGAACTGGGAACCTTTTGTGCTGGCTCCAGCATTTGCCATGGACAAGATGCCAGCACCTGTCTGTTTCAGGATGCAGTTCTCGTCATCAAATTTCTCCCTGTAGATGGACTTGCCACCAGTGCCATTATGGCATGTGAAGTCACCACCCTGACACGTAAACCCTGGAATAATTCTGTGAAAACAGGAACCCTCACAACCAAATCCTTTCTCTCCAGTGCTCAGAAAATGAAAGTTTTCTGCTGTCTTTGGAACGTTGTCTGTGAAGAGCTGGAAGGAGACGGCCCAAGAACTCGCCTTTGATAGTGACGTCACAGAACACAGTGGGGTTGACCATGGCTAGTAGTAAGGGGTGCCCAGTGTCGGCAGCATCTGCAAAGCCTAATGTTTTAATTTTATTTAATTTTAATTAATTGTACTTTTTTTTTGAGACGGAGTATCACTCTGTCATCCAGAATAGAGTACAGTGGCGTGATCTCTGCTCACCTCAACCTCTGCCTCCCAGGTTCAATGATTCCCCTGCCTCAGCCTCCCGAGTAGCTGGGACTATAGGTGTGTGCCACCACACCAGGCTAGTTTTTTGTATTTTTCAGTAGAGACGGGGTTTCACTATGTTGGTCAGTCTGGTCTCGAACTCTTGACCTCAGGTGATCTACCTGCCTTGGCCTCCCAAAGTGCTGGGATTGCAGGCATGAACCACCTCTCCTGGCCTACTTAATTCAACTTTAAATAGCCATATGTAACTAGTGACTATAGTACTGAACAGTGTAGGTTTAGCTAGCTCTCTGGGCACTGATTTTATAGGACTTTGGACATTTCCTTGCCTTTCTACAGACTAGGCCATTTTAAAACTCTTCAGAGGTGGAAGTTAAGGTATTAGTGCAAATGATTCTTGTTGATAGCAAAGCAAGTGAATTTTATCCAGTAGAAATATAGCTGATTTCTATCTTATAGATAAAATGATCCAAATACTGCATTTTATTTCGCTATTGGACATTAATTTGTTTTGTGTCTATTAGTGAATTCATTTTGGCATTACTGATTGCCCACGTACATATCTACTCTTTAAATTGTTTTTGAACTGGTTTTAACATCTTATTGGTTTCCTCTTATATTAGTGAGTTAAATAAAAACTTTACTGTGTTCATTTTATGCTTATATGAAAGTGATGATTTTATCTTGAAAAATCAAGTAGGCCAGGCGTGGTGGTTCACGCCTGTAAACTCAGCACTTTTGGAGGTGAAGGTGGGTAGATCACTTTGAGTTCAGGAGTTCAAGACCAGCCTGAGCAACATGGCAAAACCCCATCTCTACTAAAAATACAAAAATTAGCCAGGCGTGGTGGCACATGCCTGTAATTCCAGCTACTCAGGAGGCTGAGGCTGGAGAATCCTTTGAACCCAGGAGGTGGAGGTTGCAGTGAGCCAAGATAATGCCACTGCACTCCAGCCTGGTTGACAAACCAAGACTCTATCTCAAAAAAAAGAAAGAAAGAAAGAAAGAAAGAAAGAAAGAAAGAAAGAAAAATCAAGTAGTATCACACTCTTATTTTCTAATAATGCTTTCATTTTGGAACAGTTAAATGGGGCAATGGGAAACTTTTTCAATGCAACTTGTGTTTCTGGTTACTTATATTGCTGTATCTACTTTTCACTTGGTGGTACGGGTTGTAGGAAATTACATAATGTGTTTATTACAGGGTTGAGGGTTAGTCCTGGGAAATAAAACAAAATACACTAAGAAATAAATTATATGCCTGGTGCATGAGTTGGCCATTTTTCCCTGCTAGAAACCTGTCTTCATGGATCAGAGATTGCAGGGCTTTAACTATAAAGTTCTTGCTCATTTTGTTGGCTTGTATTTCATTGCCATAAGAATAGAACAACTTGTGTCTTGGGTTTACTCACAATATCAGGCGAAACGTGAGAGCATTATTAGATAGCTTGGCATGGCACACAGAAACACAGGAAATATTGGTTCATGATGAGAGGTGGAGATAAAATGCTTATCACAAGGTCCAGTTTATTCTTGTTTGGTCTTCTGTTTCCAGCCAAGTTGTATGAATAAATACACAGTGTCATTTAACGAAGAAAATTATTCAAGAATTGAAAACAGAAACATTTCCACAGATCAAGAAAAACTAGAGTTGAATTTTGTCATGAGCAGCCTGAAAGCAGAGGGAAACTTTGAGAAATGACAAAAGCTTTTAAAATAACTGGCATCACACATACACAGACCACATTTTATATATCTGACCACACATAATGAACCATAACCCTTATTAGCTTCTGCCTAGAATCATTTTGTGGGCAAGAAATAGTAACTGTCTGTGGGCAGTCAAATATCATTTAAGTTGAAGATTGTCATGGTTTTATGTTTACCACTGATTACCACTGATACTTTTCAAAATGCCCCTAATAGCTTGTGAATAGAAATAGGTGTACTTTACTCGGGGGTAGTTAAAAATCCGCTTTAAAACACAGCTAGATCAAAGTTACACTAGAATTTTTCACCACCTCCCAGCAGGGTAAATGGAACACCCAGCTGTAGCATAGATTAGTTTTGAACATGCAAAAAGGAAGGGGGCAAGAAAGAGTAAGAGGCATGTGAATGCCATACATATGACATAATTATTAAGACAACAAAACAATGTTATGGGAAGGGAATGTGTTCACAAAAGAAGGCTGAGTGTGAAAGCAGATCACAAGCTTATCAGTGTTTCATAGCTACTACGACCACTAAAGATGTAAAACTGATATATTTCTATGGATTAAAAATGAGAACAAAGCATAAAAGGGTAATTTCTTGTAACTTAATTTTTTATTCTTTAAACTTTTTTTAACACTATGTTATTTGTGTTTAAAAAGTGAAAAATGTGGAAAAAAAAGGAAAAAGAGAAAAGAGACAATGAAAGGGGGACATTAAAAGAATGAGGGAGTCAGAGTGAAAAGAAGAAAGCTTAAATTAGAAACAAAAGTGAGAGAATCAAACAGAAACGCATCCCCTGCCCCCTTGAGTCCCTGGAGCTGCCGCCCTTTGAAGCCTGTAGCCAACAGGGCACGTTTGCTGTGATTGTCCAATCCCATTTCCTTCTCCTCTCTGCTTACATTCCTGCTGTACCAGGATGCGTCCGGCAAATTTTCTGTTTTTTTTGTTTTCTCCCTCCTGGCAGAGTGACACAAAATCTCTTCGCTTCATGCAGTGAAAGGGAGTTAGTGTTCCTTAGGTAACCTTCATTTGAATAAATTAAATTGTCTGAGCAGACGCATGCAGAAACGTACCCTGCTGGCCTGCTGTGAACAGGCAGTCATCAAAGGTGATCGGGAAGCCGGGAGGAACTACAAAGGCAAGGCTTTTACATGGAAGAAATTTCATTAAAACTGTAACTCCGTATCTGCATGGGAGAGCAAAGATCTCCCTTGTCAAGTTTCTAAACACAACCAGAAAAAAAAATGTTAGACTAACATAAGTCAAAGGAGGTGTTTAATGCATTTTTAATTTAAGCGGCTCCAGGCAGACAGATACGTTTATGTGGAGGTGATAGTATTTTACCTCCCCCATTCCAAACACTTGGCACAACTACAAATCATTGACATGACAATTTTAATATTTAGAATTCTTAAACACAGCTCTTATTTTCATTTAGATTGCATCTTGGCAGAGCGACTCCTTAACTTTTTATGGTTTTTTTAGGGCAGCAGTCTAAACACTTTATCTGTGCAACCCTTGCAGTTTTTATGAAAGATAATGTCTTGCAAGTGGCAGATGCTCAATTAGGAAACCATATAATAGAAAGATGTCTTTGGGGCCAGAAAAAGTTAAGATTTCGGCTCAGCTTCTTAGCAGTGTATGACCTTGGATGAGTCACCTAACCTCTCTAATACTTGGTTTCTTTCTCTAAATAGGAGAATGTGCCTACCTTACAGTGATGTGATGAGGATTTAGAGGTATGACTCACCAAGAAGGGTGCCCAACACACAGTAACAATTTAATAGTTAGGTGTTATTTTGGTGAGGGCATTTCAACAGAGGTGTGTTTGAGCTGGGCTTTTCTTTAACATTTTGTAGTCCAGGTTTTAATGGTCTTGTATCAAACATATATATCTATAATCCTGTATCAATGAATAGAATATGACGAGGAACTATTAAAAGTAATATGGCGACCAGGCGTGGTGGCTCACACCTGTTATCCTAGCACTTTGGGAGGCCGAGGTGGGTGGATCACCTGAGGTCAGGAGTTCAAGACCAGCCTGACCAACATGGAGAAACCCCATCTCTACTAAAAATACAAAATTAGCCGGGCATGGTAGCACATGCCTGTAATCCCAGCAACTCAGGAGGCTGAGGCAGGAGAATCGCTTGAACCTGGGAGACAGAGGTTTCCATGAACCAAGATTATGCCATTGCAGTCCAGCCTGGGCAACAAGAATGAAACTTTGTCTCAAAAAAAAAAAGAGTAATATGGGCTGGGTGCAGTGGCTCATGCCTATAATCCCAGCACTTTGGGAGGCCGAGGTGGGTGGATCATGAGGTCAAGAGATGGAGACCATTCTAGCTAACACGGTGAAACCCCATCTCTACTAAAAATACAAAAATAATTAGCCGGGTGTGGTGGTGTAAGCCTGTAGATCCAGCTGCTCAGGAGGCTGAGGTAGGAGAATCGCTTGAACCCGGGAGGCAGAGGTTGCAGTAAGCCAAGATCACACCATTGCCCTCCAACCTGGGTAACAGAGCAAGACTCTATCTTAAAAATAATAATAATGATGTGAATTCCTTTTCACCTATAAAAGAATAAAGAAAATAAAATAATATTTAATACTAATATTGAGAACCTAAATGTAAAAGGGAGTAAATTTTATTTAAAATGTTTAACATTAATAGAACTTGGGATAATAAATTAACATAAGTCTTTCCATTAATCCTCATATTAAATCTTTTGCCAAAGAAGACACTGAATTAATCAGATGGATTACCTAAAGTGACATTCCAATGGGAAAGTGGAGGAACTCTAGAGTTAGAACTTAAATTTTCTAGGCCAGACCAGGTGGTTCACACCTGTAATCCCAGCACTGTGGGAGGCTGAGGTGGGCAGATCATCTGAGGTCAGGAGTTTGAGACCAGCCTGGTCAACATAGTAAAACCCCATCTCTCCTAAAAATACAAAAATTAGCCTGGTGTGGTAGTGTGTAATGTCAGCTACTCAAGGGGTGGCGGCAGGAGAATTGCTTGAACCTGGGAGGCAGAGGTTGCAGTGAGCTGAGATGGTACCACTGCACTCCAGCCTGGGCGACAGAGTAAGACTCCATTTAAAAAAAACAACACTTCAATTTTCTGAGTGTTGGTAGATCCCAAGATTTCACAAATAAAAGACCTTCTGGAATTGTACAGGAAAGAGACATTGCATGTGTACATTAGTAATGCACAATCAAATACTTGGAGAAATTATTCTATGAAAATTCATTTACACAGTATAATCACAGTGAATGAGAGCAATAGTGAGTACTTTTCAAAATCAAGAAAGAGGTACTGGCAAGAGGCAGAAGAAAGAATTAGCAGATATCGGAAACAGAAGAGAGTGATCAGAAGGCCAACTTTAGCAGTGAGTCTTCAGCAGTGGACCAGGATACCAGGTGAGACAGGGTAATAAACGGACTGTATGCAGAGATGTGGGAAGAGTATAGGGAAAATGCAGAGGTAGCACAGACCCCCAGGCAGAAGGGCATAAAGCTCCCCCAGATTCTGGAGGCAGAGCACACTATGAAGAGGGCTGCCTGATGAGAAAGAGGTGTGGGCTTCAGCTGGGGAGGAGAAGCCAGGCCGTGGGGGAGCCTGCAGGGAGAGGTTGGGGGAAAGGTACTCTGACAGCATTCTCTTTCCTTTCTCCAATTGGCCTGTACTCCGTGTCAGCAGAACCCATCTGGAAGCAGGGAGTCTGCTGAAATGATGTGCATGGATCCATCTTCGCATGGAAGAAAGGGAGGATATTCATGGCCAGGTCATACAGGGTGTCCAGGAGTCGAGATCTTCTTTCACAGGTTATTGGAAGACATTGAAAGTCTCAGGCACTCTTCAGCACTATGTCCCAGTGGGCACATCCAGCTTGAATCCTTCGTGGCCACCCAACCCGCTCCCCTCACTCCATTCAATGTAATGTGAAATGGAAGAAGGTGGAATTAGGGGGTGCGAAAGGAGCCAAGGAGCAGCTGGGATGCTAATGAAGGGATCAGTGGGATGAAGATAGTCCTGATGGGGATACAAAGGAGAGGATGAATTTGAAAAATACTTTGGAAGTAAGTTACAGAAGCTGAGGGAGAAAAGTCGAGGATCCTAAGGTCTAGGTTTATTATTTGAGATTATGAACAGATAGTTGTACCATAAAATGAGATAGAGAAAAAGGCTTGGAAGGAAGTTCAGTAATGAATATAATCAACTTAATGAATTTAAATTTGTTAAATATAATCACAAGAGTCGTAAGAAACATTTAAAATTGGCTAGGCATGGTGACTCATACCTGTAATCCTAGCACTTTGGGAGGCCAAGTGGGGGCGGATCACCTGAGGTCAGGAGTTCGAGACCAGCCTGGCCAACATGGTGAAACCTTGTCTCCACTAAAAATACAAAAATCAGCTAGGCGTGGTGGCAGGCACCTGTAATCCCAGCTACTCAGGAGGCTGAGGCAGGAGAATCGATTGAACTTGGGAGGCAGCAGTTGCCATGAGCCAAGATCCACTGCACTCCAGCCTGGGTGAGAGAGAGAGACTCTGTCTCAAAAAAATAAAATAAAATAAAATAAAATAAAATAAAATAAAATAATGAATAAAAAGAAACATTTAAAATTATCTTATTCTTAATAAAGACCCATAATCTTTAGTTTCCAGTTCAAGACCATTCATGATCAGTCTTTATCTTTCCTACTATCATGGCACGTAAAATTACAGACTTTGAAGCATATTGCTGAAATTATAGTTTTTTCTCATGATATTCTTTCCTAACCAACCCATAGTCCATATTTTTATGGTTAGAGAGTAGGTTCACATTTGATAGCAAAGGCTTGACTGTGGGTAATCTTAACTAAATCACAGAAGAATATATATTTAAATTTATTATAAATAGTATTCAAATTAGAAAAAAACAAAATTAGAAAAAACCATGAATAGACTAGTGCTCCTGGATTTTTCTTCTTTCTGATCCAGTTATTATGAGTGGCCTTAGGCAAGCTACTTCTGACTCAGTTTTCAATAATACATAACCACTCCTGGTGTTATAAATGAGTTTTTACAAAGCACTTCCCTATAGGCAACATAGAAATAATAATACTTTGCAGAATTGACGTCATAGGCATTAATTATGTTAAGTTCTAAGCAGTGATGTAGCAGACATTTTGTTTCTAGGACAAGATACTGGCTTTTACAATGCTTTGTTCTCCTGTGTAATTACAGATCACTTTAAAAGCATATTTAAAATATGAGTTTCTGTTTAAATCTTCTCAGTAACATGTTCAAAGAATACCAATTTCATTAAGGAAACATGGGTTTCTTTATTATCTTGTTCTTTCACACAAATACTGGATCGTGAGTGCCTTCAATTCACTCATGAATGTAACTATTCAACATTTATTCTACTTATTACTTATGATTTTGTCAGTTAATATAATAAGATTACATTTGCAAGGCATACCTTCTATAAGGTGTTTCTTTTCTGGCACTGTGTTGATAATTCAATAGCTGCCACATTAGTTGTATACATTAAAATAACTCAGAACTTTCAGTTTAGGTGAATTGCGAGCCACAGATAGTTTAGAACAATTATCAGCTGATTATTTAATGCTACTTTTAAAAAGAATATTTTGAGGTACTTACTAATTGTACCATTTGTGAAGTACCAGTTTTTTAACAGTGATGTTTTACTATACGAAGGTAACTGCTTAAAACAAAAACGTTACCCAGACAGAAATAAGGACTTTCCTGCCCCGGATTCAGCCATTATTGGAACAGACTTCTCCACTGCTGTTTTTTAACCTTTGCAAGATCACAGTCCGTCTTTTTCTGGGATTGTGTTTTTGATTCACTTCCTGCTTTGGTGATACATCGAGACTGAGAAAAACTGTTCCCTTACTTCTGGCAAAAAATGCCTTAATTGGATGTTTACCCTAATTACTCCATGGAACATAACATATTTTGACTAGTTTTAGGGACCTTAAGCCCTTCCGAGGACCTGGCAAAATCCTTCCTGTCCCGTCTTTTCTCGTCACTGGGGAGAACACGGCAGGGAACACTGGCACAGTCATGTGCACGCCATGATCCTCCACAACAGACTCCCCATCACCCCGACCTCAATTAGCAAGACTGGATGTAATCACTCTGCTAAGATTCCACCTTTCATATTTTGATTTGGGTGGTTGAAGAGTAGCACTTTTGCCAAATAGCTCTAGTGTCTGGCCACCAGAAAAAAAAAAGAGGTAGTAACACCTGAGTTAGTCACATCCAATACAGATATTACTCTGGCAAATAATTTAGTACATCAAAAAGTATGGAAAATAATAATCTCCTCATCACATGATTCAGAGGACAGCCTAGTCGCTGGAAACATATTCCTGGCCAGTTTGTTTTATCGGAAAAGATAGAGCTGTTTTCCTTTCATGAGGCTGCAGTTTGTGATTACAAATAAAATGAAAGCTAAGGAGTTTTGGCTTCCAGACAATCCTGCCTTTTGTATGGAGGAGTGGCCTACAAAGGTACAATTAAGTCTACTTTCAGAGAACCCTATTAGCAAAACAAACACAACAAACAAACAAGAAAGTTCCTATTGAAATTTAGCTGCAAGGTTTGGCCAGGGCAGTGGCTTGTGCCCAGTAATCCCAGCACTTTGGGAGGCATGGGGATCACTTGAGGTCAAGAGTTCGAAACCAGCCTGGTCAACATGGTGAAACCCTCTCTCTCCTAAAAATACAAAAATTAGCCCGGTATGGTGATGTGTGCCTGTAATCCCAGCTCCCCGGAGGCTGATGCAGGAGAATCACTGGAACCTGAGAGGCGGAGGCTGCAGTGAGCAGCGATGGAGCCACTGCATTCCACACTTCAGCCTGGGCAACAGTGTGAGACTCCATCTAAAAAAAAAAGAAAGGGAAGATGGAAAGCAGGGAGAGTCTTTGAATTAAGGGAACCATACTGGGCCCTCCAGATCCCACAGGGCTGCCTACTCTTGGACACAGTCTCTAGAATTCCCCACGTGGTTGCCCAGTACTCTAAGAAGAGTCCCAGAAAGGTACAGCTCATTGGCTGAATTTTCTGCATCCGCTTCACACTGGCCTCCACTCCCTGCTCTATGCTCTGTTCTTACCCACACTAGCTCCAGATAAGAACAAACTAGCCTGTAGACCTTCCATTCAAGAGAAGCCAAAATTCCTTATCAACATCTGCATTGAACTGCTCTGTTTCAAGCACTGTAATTTTATGACCAACTTTGTTGATGTATCTCTTAAAAGGAAAAGAGAACTGAAGAACAATCCGGGCTTGGGCCTGCTGGTGAAGGGCGGTTCTTGGAAGGAAGGAGCTCCTCTTGGTGAGGGGAATTGGGTGAAGAAAGGTGATTGTTTTGCTCTGTTTACAGGATCATCTCTCTACTGTCTTTAAAAGCTTATTAAAAACAACCTGAGGAGGTTTCCCAGCATGTTGCTTTAATTTAGGCTGTTTTTAATTTTAGGAGAATGAAAATTCTCTATTTGGTAATTTCCTTTCTTGCTCAAGGTTTGTTCCTTTACAAGGTTTTTGCTTCTTATCAGCTTGGCCACTGTTGCAGCTATTGTAACTCAAATGTGGACAAAGGGGGAAAAATACCACTCTCCAAAACAAAACCACAAAAACAAATTAAACAAGATTTTTTTTTTTTTTTGGCAAGTTGCCTTCAAAAGGGTGTAGTTCCGGGTAACAAAGAGTGCAGCAAGTCCCTGGAGTCTAAATGGAGCCTGAAATCAAGAAGCTGACTTTAATCTTTTTTGGAAAATAAACAGCTTGAACATAACCCAAAATGTTTTCCAAGGAACCACTCTACCCTGAGGTCCTTATGCTGAAAGAGTTAGTTATTTACTCACAGCGTTGCTATTTAAAACTTTGATTTCAAACATTTTTAAATGTTTTTCTTGCCATCTACCCATAAGACACAGAGTGGCATTAGCAAGCATGGCCGCACAGCCAGTACAATATATGTGGCCGCATCTCGGGGTCCTTGCTGCAGATAGAGGCATATTGAGGAGAATCGGAAGTAGAGTCTAGAAAAAGCTTAGTGAGATATCCAGTCGTTTTTCTTATGAAACATGCTGTATTTTGGAAACTCATTAACTTTGACTAATAATAATTTAGTCTTTTATCATGTCAGGGATCAAGCTGGGCTCTGACAATACAAAAGTGAATAAGACACCACCTCCACCTCTAGAGTTTATAAGGAAAGACAGGCAAACAAGGGAGGGGCCGGGAGACCTGTGTTGATGGACAGGGACCACACTGCTCTCTGCCCACATGGAGGGATGCCTCGCTCAACTAAGATGAGGGCAGAGGGTGGGCTGGGTCCTGTCTGTCAAGCTGGCCAGAGAAGAGGACATGAAACATATGATATGGTTAAGAACGATGTTTTCCCCTGAAATGACCTTAATGGCAGTGAGGAGTGAACACAAAATCCTGAAGTTTTTCAATTGCTGCCCACAGCATCCTTTGATAAGCAAAACGTATGTGAGGTCTCATATTTTAACTTGAAAATTAGTGGGACATTTGTATCCTATTCTGTCATATTACATTGCTCCTTACAGAATTGCTGATTTGGAAGGTCTAAATGTTTAAATAACAGTAATTGCACAGAGTGCAGACATCTGAAAAGAATGCCTCCTATGAGTTGCCACTTGTATTTCACTCTATCCTTTGATGTGCCCACTGCTGTGTTGGGGACAGGCATGTACAAAACACAGAGGACCTTTGGGACAAATGGGGAGCTGCAATTGTTTGGAATGGCTCAGTTGGAGAAGTGGGCCATCAGGTGGATTGGTGTGTGCAAACTTCCCCTGAACTATTCGATCGGTGCAAGTGAGGGGAAGCCTGCAGAGGGCTGGGAGCAGGAAGTGGCATGACTGTGCCTCCTGGCTCATCCTAGTGGGGAACTGAGGATGTCCTGGAGAGCCAGAGGCTGAGATGAAGATCACTTGAGGTCAAGAGTTTGAGACCAGCCTGTGAAACATGGTGAAACCCTGTCTCTACTAAAAATACAAAAACTAGCCACCTGTGGTGGTGAGCACCTATAGTCCCAGCTCCTCAGGAGGCTGAGGCAGGAGAATTGCCTAAGCCTGGGAGGTGGAGTTGCAGTGGTTGCAGTGAGCTGAGATCACATCACTGCCCTCCAGCCTGGAAGACAGAGTGAGACTCCATCTCAAAAAAAGAAAAAGAAAAAGAAAGAAAGAAAGAAAGAAAGGCACCTTTAGGAGATGAAAGGCGCTAAATGGTGAGAGACATGGTAAGGAAGAGAGGGGCTATTTGGGAGTTCTTAAGGGCTATAGCAACAAGACAGGGAAAGTAATGAGTGGTGAAAGCTGAGGAGGAAGGGGAATGGTCCTGATGGTGATTGCTGATCTTTGCTGAGCACTCCCTACATGCCAGGCGCTGCCCTGAGCACTGTTCATGGACTGTTTTACTCAATCTGCATTACGGATCTACATAAGGCTCATTTCCCAAATGAGAACATTAGGGCTGTCACAGAGGCTATGTAATTTGCCCAGGATCACAGAGCTTATAAGTGATTGGTCTAAGATGTGGATTCAGGTATACACTTAAATGACTGGTCAAAGGCAATGTCTTTCAGAGAGTCAGATTTTTTGGTTAAAACTCAGAATAGAGATGTTGTTTGGGATGAAGATGTGGGAGTCATTGGCTAATCAGTAAAATTTTAAATCTTGGATTTGCATGGGATCATCCTCATATACCACAGTGATCAGATGACCATATCCACGATTGCGGGGTCTTTTAATCTCCTCTAACTGGGAGAGTGCTATTTAGATACCTTTTCCACAGCATAAAGCACAGCTAGCCACTCTGCTCAAAACAATTGGCACCATCATCACTGATGTATTCATCTCACATATATGAATATTTGTTTACCTGCAAAAACATCATAATTGAGGACCTTGGCAATGCATTTATTTTGTTATGATTTTGGGTGGATTAAAAAAAATCACAGTATTTTTGTTCTCTGAGGCTATGGTGTTTATAATCAGAAAAAAATGAAGAACTGAGGCAATTAATTACATAATTAAGAGAAAAGTATCATTTGAGATAGTGGAAGGGCAGAGTAATTATTTTTAATACTGAATTATCTCTCAAGTTGTCTCAGTTCTCCAGCCTGTGTCAATATGCCTGTAGCAGCAGTGTAATCCTTAAGAACAAAATCCAACCTCTCAATAAAATGTGCACGCTACAATGGAAATGAAATCCACAGAAATTTTCCCCAAACTCAGACTTTTTCTCAGAAAGGAAAGGTTTAAGAACACGTTGAAAAGAAGAATATTGTCAGAGGACATTTCTGACATTTAAAGGCAAACATCTGCTATTTTGTATTATTTGTTTTTTTGTTTGTTTAGAGACAGGATCTCCTCTGTTGCCCACTGGAGTGCAGTGACATGATCTTGGCTCACTGCCACCTCTGCCTCCTGGGTTCAAGTGATTCTCCCACCTCAGCCTCCCAAGTAGCTGGGTCTATAGGCATACACCGCCATACCTGGCTAATTTTTGTATTTTTAGTAGAGATGGGGTTTCACCATGTTGCCGAGGCTGGTCTTGAACTCCTGGACTCAAGCAATGTGCCCATCTCGGCCTCCCAAAGTGTTGTGATTACAGGTGTGAGCACCGGGCCTTTCATCTGCTATTTTTTAGATCCTTCAGGATTATGCCTAAATAATGCAGAAATAATTAGCTAGGAAGTCATGGAACCAATGAACTGGTTATTTAGTTTGTGGAAAATTGAACCTGGTGAAGCAACTGAATTCCATTGATAGGGTTTGGCTCTGTGTCCCCACCCAAATCTCACCTCAAATTATAATCCCCATAACCCCTACTTGTTGAGGTAGGGACCTGTAATCCGCATATGTCGAGGGAGGAAGGTGACTGGATCATGGGGTTGGTTCCCCCTGCTGTTCTCATGATAGTTAGTGAGTTCTCACAAGATCTGATGGCTTTATAAGTGTTTGTAAGTTCCTCCTTCATTCTTAACTCTCCTGCCTCCATGTGGAAAAGGTCCCTGCTTCCCCTTCACCTTCCACCATGATTATAAGTTTCCTGAGGTCACCTCAGACACGTGGAACTGTGATTCAATTAAACCTCTTTCCTTTATAGATTTCCCAGTCTCAAGTATTCTTTATAGTAGTGTGAAAATAGACTAATACACTCATTCTATTTTCTTTCTCTCATGGAATCATTCAAATTTTTTTAGTGTGTAGAAACATTCTAAATGAAAGTGAGAATCTCAAAATTTGACATAGGTTCCCACGATATTTTAACATAGCCCCATGGGCCTTTATTTTACTTGTTTTAGCTCATGTAATGTTTATTGCCATTGGGTGGAAGAAATGTTATTATTCTCACTATGAGGAAGATAGGCCAGGTTTCTAAATGTTGAGGTGACTCTCTCCAGGTTATGTAACCCTCAGGGATATAGATAAGATTTTGAACAAAATTTTCAAAGAGAAATCTAACTTTCTTTACTCTGTCAGATTCATCTAGGTAAACACTTTCTCAATCCCAGTCCAATTCTAGTAATATCTTATTAGTTTTAGTTATTGGTGACTTAGCAGCATAAGAGGCAAATTGTTGCCATGATGGCAATTGGTTAACTACTAGGACAAATGCCTTGTGTTTATACTCAAGGAGCATAAAGTACCTCTGAAGATATGCAGCCCTGTAACTGATAAGGCTATGCTCAGCCTGTGGTGGGAAGCCTGCAACAGAAGAAGAAAGACCCTTTTTTGGTCTGCCCTTTATGTCAGAGAATCCACTGATACCCTTCTGAAAGCAGCTACTGTTACTTAAAGAGAAAATGGAGGTCCTAGAATGGAGACCCACCTTAGGAGACACAACTCTGTGATGGAGCTGGGATCAACCTTCAAAGCTTCCTATGAACTCCTTTTGATGTGAGACTCTGGGAGGACCTCATTTTCTAAGCTGGTTCAGCTCATCATATACAACAGATGTCCACACGGTTTAAACCTGTGTTAACACTTCCTTTTGATTTTTTTCTTCCTCCCACTGAAAAAATATTGAAAAGAACAAAAATAAATGAATCTTAGCTAAGCCAATTCCACCGCAAACCAAATCCATGTGAAAATTATAATTGACATTATAGGATACCACCAATATGCTATATATTCATAATCTATAAATAAATTTTCCTATAAATAAACTCATTGTTAAGCAAGTAGAAATCAGTTTATGGCATATGATGATTACAGTATGATTTCCCCCACACAACGCCATGTTTTGAAAAATCACAGAAGGAAAAATATAAATGTGTCCAGTGATAACGTTTGTGTTATGACTGAAGATTTTTTTTTCCAATTGAGAAAAACAGGTTGCCCTTCTGTGATTTTCAATCAGCTAATTGAACATCATCTCTTCTGCTGAAGAGGGTCCTCATTTCCTGAATTGTGACTTTGTTATTATATTTGAACTCCTTTCCTCGCCAGTTCTTGCCTCTAGGATAGCTTAATTGGCTACTCCGCCACAGAGATGTGTACATGTAGTCACAATTGTTCAGAAACAGAAACTTGCTGATGTCTCTGCTTTGATCAGTAAATGTATAATAAATCAGCATGGTTATTTTTTAAAAAGTCTGATTTCCTGATTTTGTAATCATGACATTTATGCATAGCAGATTTGGAACGGATAATGTGGATTTTATTGCAGACAAGGTCAGGAAAATTAGGATGAACAGAGTCCAAGTCTCCTCCAAGACTCTCACGCCCTGGCTTGTCTGAAGTGCCAGGAGTTCAAGGTCCTCTTAATATGAAATATAACGTGGATGGCAACAGGCACAAGGGTTCCTTGTCATTTTCCTTTTGCCAGGGGTTAGAGATCATGCGTAACTCTCTATCTATATGTCTCTCTGTCTCTATTTCTATCTCTGTCTCTACCATCTCTGTAACCTCGCCTGAGGCACTCAATCTACATCTGCTTGAATGGGGGCAGACAGGTCAGTTATGCATTCGTTATTGTTTTTCCTTGCTGAAGTAGTACTGTAAAACATGCCAGCAAAATGTTTGATTGTTATGTTGGTTCTCAAATCAAAACTGTTAGGCTTTGCCATATCTCAGGACTATTGAGAGTATTTTAAGATCATACAAATAATCCCAAGGTTTCCAAGAATAAATCCTGGGAACCACTCAGCAAACCCAGCTATTTCGGGTCTCATCCATCTACACTTTTCTATTTCTATTTCCAAAACCATGCTCTTTTTTCCCCCCTCTCTCTCTTAAAGATGGGTTGCATGACTTCTTAATAGGTTCACTAAGATAAAACACTGTATTTAAAAAAAAATTATCACTTTGTAAATGCAGAGAATAATGTGATTGCTGTTAGCATATTCTAATTTTGGCTAAATTGAGGTTTTAACTAACGCTCTGGCCCAAATCCTGAAGACCATTAGCAAACACAAACAAGTGGTGGCTTATGTGTATTTGTATTAAATCCAAAGCTGGCTGTCTGTTTACAAAATAGACTTGGTTCCCCAAGACGACTTCCTGGAGCCTTCATGTGGGTGTAGGGTTTCTTAGCCAGCACATACAATGCCCTGGAATTTTAAAAGTCCTGGATTATCCAGTCAGCCAAGCAAAAGGGTATGGGTTAAAACAAAGTAGAAAGAAAAAGGATTTCAATGAGGATCTTTTGGTTTTCTGTGCCTGGGCCTTCCCTGAAGGACTGCTAGATGGACTTCATTATTGGGAGAGGCCAGAGGTCACATTCCTGGTTTTTAAGGCAATATCAATAGCAGTTGGTTACTGAGGACATCATCTTCCCTTCAGTTTCAAAACCAACTTTTATTTTCAACTCGTTTGCGGCTGATGGTGCCATACACACGTGTGACAGGACATGAGTTGGACCTGTCTGCAACAGCCCCCTAGGGCTTTCCTGATCCTCCAAAAGGTTTGCTTTCGTTTTTTAATGTGCTAAAGCTCACCCACATTCAGGTGGAAATCAAACAATCATTCTTAAATCTGATTATTCAAGGTAGCAGTAGGAATATGTTATTTAGTGACATAAAGATAACCAAGAGAAAAATCAAAGAGATCAAATGTTCACAAGTTGTTGCCTGTGAGAAGCCGTGCTGCTGGTGAGGGCTGGAGTGGGAATATCAGGGAAAGACGGCTTTTCTTTGCAAGCCGTTAAACACCTGCTTTTTGTTTGTTTGTTTTTATTATTACAAACATTTTGTGTGTTACTTTCGCTAAAAACAAACCCATGTAAGTTAAAAACATTGTTTTCTGTTTATAAAAATTTTTCCACATGACTCATTCTATTCTTTAAGGATAACATACGTTTTACCCATGATTTAAATGTCCAGATTAAGGTATTTTCTCCATTAGTAAATGTTTCGTATCTGAACCGTAGGGAAAAAAAAAAGACCTGTCAAAGGCACTTTGTTATAATATATATTGCAGCAAAGTAGTATTTGAAGGAAGGACAATCAGGAATGTGTGAGAGCAAAGAATGTGAAGCACTGAGCTTTGGGTTAAGGGTTTTTTTTTTTTTTTTACTTCTATAGGGAGAATTCAGAATACAGTATAACAGAATTGTTGCAATATATGTTTTTCAACTTTTATTGCCTATTTAAAGCACTCTAATAATTTTTAGCTGTACTTATAAACCTAGTTAAATGTATGCACTTTGAAGACAAACTTGGGTTTAAACACTGACTCTTCCTCTTGGCTCTGTAATTTCACTCCCTCTTTGCGTAAAATGCATCCAACAATAGTGCCTACCTATAGGGTTGTCATAAGAGTTAAATGGGTGATCAATGTAAGGGGATTAGCACAAGATATACTTGCAATACATTGTTAAATGATTTGCTAAGAAAATCAAATAATTCAACAAATGCAACACACATATACACATATGGGATATTAGGCATAGAACAAGTACACAGAACACAGATGGTTATTAACTATAATGTAAGTTGGATACATTTTCATCTTTGTCCTGGTATCATAGAGAATTACATTTTCTCACTTCTGAATGTGGGCCATACTCACAAATTCCATGTTCATATAAATGCTTGAAGCTGCTGAAGCCAAGGGATTTAGTAAGAGATATTAGTTTCTGCTGACGTAACATCAGGAAAGAATTTCTCCTGCTTTATACTTTTCCAGGGGTGGTTTTATTTTCTCAGAAAATTGAGTATACTTGGTTCTTGTCCAAATCAATGCCCCATACATCATTTAGAAATTATGTCCCTAAGGACAAAAAATTCCAAAAGTTAGGACCCAAGGGTAGATCCTTTTCTCTCTGAGGTACTTTTATCATTCTAGTTTCACAGGAAACAACCAGATGTTCCCTGTAGCCAGGTAGACAGCAGGGACAGGAAAACCTTTGTGTTGTTCCTCTATTTGAATTGGTTCATAACTCGGCCTGTCCTTTTCTCCCAGCTAAGTAATGCTTTCAAATGTGCTCTCTAACAGATTTCACGGAATTAGGCTCAGGATGTGGTCTACAACTGCAGTGACCATCTCTATGTTAAACATATCCACATTCACACACACACGCACACACACACACATCTCAATAAGAATAAAGCATATGCATGTTGATGACTTAACATTGAAATGGGAAGTTTAATCTTGGCGTTTTCTGATTTGCTTATAGGTTCCCAAATCATAAAATTTTTTTTTAAAAAAACAAATATTTGTTATTAAAAGAAAGCAAAAGCAAACAAAACATTAGGGAAAACACCTGAGTTCTCATCAGAGACACTGGAGAGCATCCATGCATTTCTTAGGTCTTCTTTAAGTACGTGAATATTGATTGTTGAAAGTTTGTGGTGAAAGTAATCTGAAAGAGCAATCGCAACTTTATCCACCTATGGCGTTTTAAATAATCTGACTACCTAATCAATAATAGCAATAGTAACTCTTGTGAACACAGAAAATATTACTGTTATTACCCAAAAGTTGATTTCACATAGGCTGCATTCAAAAGGGTTTCTGCAACAGGAGGAGCCTGTCCACCCTCTTCACTGACACTCTCATCACCACCCTTCCTATGGCTTCCTCCTCTCTGGGTGTCCAGGCTGTTCTGAGCTCTCCTACTCCAGTCCTCAAGTTGACTTCACTCTCATTACCCATCTCATCATTTTTGGAAGTAAACAGTAAATAAAGCAGGCTTTCACTCTCCTCCGAACAGGGCCAGCTGTGTCTTTACTGGGCTGCGGTGGAATTTGGAGCTCAACCTAATCTTCTCATCATGCTCAGGGTCCCAGTGGGTGAAGCCAATTCCCCATTCCCATGGGTCACCACAATCCATGCTGACAATCTACCCCAGGACACTCTCAAGCACCTTGATCACGGTGGAACCCCCAGAGTCACCTGTCGAACGTGCTGTGGATAGCCGGTCCTCTGCCCACCTCAGGTTCTCTGGGAATCCTGCCTGATCCCAACTTCCACACACCATGCCCAGAGTCCTGCCCGGAACAGATAGTGATGGGGGACCCGGAGCCTCTGCACATCAATGTGACCCAGCTGCTGTCCGGGCAGGAGTGGCAGAGGTCCCTGGACACAGGTGGGGAGGGAGAAGCTGGGCAAGGATGAGGCACCAGGGAGCGCCCAGCCGACCCATCCAGGAACACTGGGAGATGGAGAGGGGTGGGAGGCTACAGACCTCAGTGCTGCTCCACTGTCCCCAGAGACCTCATTTCAACACAACTCCAAAGGGAGAGTGGTTAAGGATTTTGAGAATGTGACTGCAGAGCATTGTGAAATGGGCAACTTCACTCCTGGAGCCTGTGTCTATACAGGATTTTATTTTCTTTTTCTTTGACTACTTCAAATCTAAACTGGAGTCCTTTCCTTTGACTAACTGGCCTCTCCCTGACTCTTGATGTCCACCTCATTTGGCCCCAGAGAACTGTGCTGCCTGATGGCTTGTTTTGTCCCGCCTTTCCTCAAATATCCCTCTTCCTGCAGGCTCTCCTTCTGGCCGTCTAGGCTCTGGAGCTCTCCCGTCAGAACCCAGTCGTCTGTCCTTGGTTCAACCGTGTGCTATCCATTCTCTCAGGTGTGTCAGTCCTGCATTCTAAGTTTGAAGCCAAGAAATATGTAATTTTTTCCCCTAAATCTCCCTCACACTTTAAAAAGATACTGTGAGATTCTGTGTTCAATAAATATTGGCCAGTATCTTGATTAGTCATGAAGTTACATGTATGGCTTTATACTGTGTCCCCAACACAGGGAGTAAAAAAGAAAAGGAATGCCAGGGTGATTCTGGAGATTCTCATGCTGTAGAGAACTCAGTGATTCCCCAGGAATGTTCTCGAATTGTATTTGCACATGCTCCTTGGCAGAGGGGTTGGGGTCACTGGGAAGAAACATAAGAACTCAGGGTATAGAAGAGAAAATGCAGGCTGGGCGCGGTGGCTCACACCTATAATCCCAGTACTTTGGGAGGCCGAGGCAGGTGGATCATCTGAGGTCAGGAGTTCAAGACCAGCCTGGCAGGAGTTCAAGACCAGCCTGGCCAACATGGTGAAACCCCTTCTGTACTAAAAATACAAAAAATTAATCGGGTGTGGTGGCCTGTAATCCCACGTACACGGGAGGTTGAGGCAGGAGAATTGCTTGAACTTGGGAGGCAGCAGTTGCAGTGAGCTGAGATTGTGCCATTGCACTCCAGCTTGGGCATCAAGAGCGAAACTCCATCTCAAAAATAAAAGAAGAGCAAATGTAAGATGATGTGGCACTGTCAAACGCCCAGCTCTCCTGTTCCTGAAATATTAAAATACTTGAAGGCCCCATATTAGTTTCCCATGCTGCCATGATGAGATAGTGCCATAAACAGATTGGCTTAAAACAAAAGAAATTTATTCTCACAATTCTGGAGGCCAGAAGTCGGAAATCCAGATTTCAGCAGGGCCATGCTCCTGCTGAAGCTCTGGGGACACTCCTCAGCCTCGTCTTAGCTCCTGGTGGTGGACCCCAATTCCTGGTGTTCCCCAGCTTTCAGCTGCAGCACTCCCATCCCTGCTGCTGTTATCCCATGGTGTTTTTCTCTACTTTTTTTTTTAAAGAGGGACACAGCTTATATTTGACTAGGATCCACCTAATGATTCATCTTAACTTGATCACATCTGAAAATTCCTATTTCCAGGTAAATTCATATTCACAGGTACCAGGGCTTAGGACTTCAACATCTTATTTGTGGGGGGACACAATTCAATTCATGACAGAGATTTTTGTTTTGTTTTGTTTTGGAAAAGAGTCTCGCTCTGTTGCCAAGGCTGGAGTGTAATGGCACAATCTCAGCTCACTGCAACCTCCACCTCTTGGGTTCAAGTGATTCTCCTGCCTCAGCCTCCTGAGTAGCTGGAATTACAGGCACCCACCACCACGCCCAGCTAATTTTTGTATTTTTAGTAGAGACGGGGTTTCACCATGTTGACCAGGATGGTCTCCAACCCCTGACCTCAGGTGATCTGCCCACCACGGCCTCCCAAATTGCTGGGATTACAGGCATGAGCCACTGTGCTTGGTCCATAAGAGAGAACTTATGTGGCAGAGATGAGGTAAGAAAAACAAACAAAAGATAAAAAACACCCAAATTCCCTAACAAAGTACTGAGAAGATACCTCAACCCTGCCGGGATCCAGCTATGTTAAGAGATGAGGTCACCTTTTGTAAAAACTCTGGGAGAACATCTTGAACAAGATATGGTAGAGAGAAGGCATCCACGACACCAGTGAGACTTAAAGTCAGATCCAGTTACCCCAATGAGGTCCAGATTGTGCAGATTTGTCAGATCTCAAGCAAAACCACTGCAGCCTTGACTGTGAGAAAGACATGAGACTTCACTCCAGAGAGCAGAGAAGGCAAAGAACACCAGTCCCAAAGACACTGACTCTTATTCTTCACCAACAGGTCATACGCACGGCAACCTTCTTTTTCTTGTCCATGCAAATGCCACTGAGAAAATCAAGGGGTTTAGAAATATAGAAAGGGACTGTCTCAAATATTGCATTGGATTGGACTCAGGGTTACTTCATACAGATGTTCAGGTTTTCCACTGCAAAGGTATGTATATAGACACAGTCCCACAGCCAACCTGCACTAACCCTATATGAGAGTGTCAGGGACTCTTGCAGGCTATTGAGGCTTTACCTCTGCACTGCCTGGGGGTGTGAGTTCACTCCTCCCTGCATTCAATGTGCCTGAGTTGAAAGGCTGGGAAGCACTGTTGGATTCTCTTCATGGGTCCTCATCTTGAGACCAAGACTAATGAGAAAGCCATCTAGAGCCTTGGTACAGTCAAGATTGATGTTATCACAAGAATTCCTTCTGAATATGCAGGCAGAAGTAGAACAGAGCCAAGAGGGAAAGCAAAGGATGGCGCCAGGCAAGATTGATCTGTGTGGTGTTGAAGGAGAAAGGCAGAGCCAAAATGCTAGGCAGGCGGCATGCGTGGTGGGCAGTGAAGTTGAAAAAAGGGTCAGCAAGCATATTTTCACATGGCTCGAAGCTCTTGCACAGACCCTCTGCCTGGGGAGGGTTGTTTCCTTAAAAGAACTGGACTGATAAAGATTCCAGAATGAACCACTCTCTGTGCACGGAGAACCAAGAAATTAAAGTGTCCCGAGGGAATTAGAATAGAAGCACCCACAGCTGAGATTGGCTACAAATGGGGAAACCCAATACAATTGGCTGAGTCAAAATTCATCATGTGCTTTAAATATATCACGCTTATTAAATATTTTTTCCAACTTGGTCATAAATGTACTGAGACTTATTTATAGGCTGAATTCGATAGTTTTAAACTTGACGTTGGAACTCCTTTTTCCTTTTTAGTTTGTGAATACATAACACCATACACACGTTTCCCATGACCTATTAAGAAACTGTTAAACAGCCATCTTCTGGTGATGTCTGTCTCTGATATCCATGAACTTTTATCTGTAAAAAAAATTTGTGATAACCCACAAGTGTCTTAAAATTGAGACCTGAAGCAGAGAGTTTTGTACACTTAAATACGGCATTTGCTGTCATTTGGGCCTCCTGGGTAGAGTCAGTCTCTGCACATTGTTATGGAAATATTTCTCTTCCCTCACATCTTATTCTCAGTTTTGTTCTTTTTGTTCAAACATTTAAATTTGAGCTAGATTGGAGAAGAAGAGAATTATTATTTCTGACACATGTTACTTGAAAAGAATGATTTCTTTTTCCCTAAGTGTATGTAAGAAGTACATTTATTTTAAAAAATGGGACAAACACACCCCTAGGCTTAGCAAATAAGAATATTTAAGTATTTAAACACTTATTTATAGTTTGTAACTTAAATGTAGTTATTCCTCTTGATATCCTACAGCGGCAGTCCCCAACCTTTTGCACCAGGGACCATTTTCATGGAAGACAATTTTTCCACTGACTAGGGTAGGTGAAGCAGGAATGGTTTTGGTTTTTGGATGATTCAAGGGCATTATGATTATTGTGCACTTTTATTATTATTACATGGTAATATATAATGAAACAATAATACAACTTACCACAAGGTCAAATCGGGGGAGCCCTGAGCTTGTTTTCTGGCGAGTATATGGTCCTATCTGGGGCAATGGGAGACAGTGACAGATCATCAGGCATTAGATTCTCATAAGGAATGTGCAACCTAGATCCCCGCATGCACAGTTCACAATAGAGTTTGTGCTCCCATGAGAATCTAATGCCACACCTGATCTGACAGGAGGCAGAGCTCAGGTAGTAATGGCGTCACCTACCACTCACCTCCTGCTGTGCAGCTCAGTTCCTAACAGGCCATGGACCTGTTACTAGTCTGTGGCCCAGGGTTTGGGACCACTGTCTTACATGAGGAATATTTATTTACCATGAAGAAAATCTCCACAGGTGAAATGCACACATATGTATGTATAAGTGTATATTACGTATATGCATAATTTTATATATATATGCACACACACATACATATACCCATACATATCCACCCACATGTAATCACATTAGATTTTTAAATGTTTCTCATAGAGAGATGCCAGGATCTATTGCTACAATATCACCTGGGATGCTTATTAAACATGCAGACTCTTGGACTTCTACACCATTCTACAAAATCAGAACCTCTGGGTGGTACCTGGGAACATGGCTTTTTAAACAAATCTCCACCCCTAAGCCTATGTACACACATTCTAATGCAGAGATTGTCAATCATCTGTAAAGAACTAGATGGTAAATGTTTTAGGCCTCGTGAACTGTACTTTCTCTGATGCAATTATTCAATTCTGTCATTGTAGCACAAAAGCAGTCACAGATACTATAGAAATGGTTGTGCATGGTTACATTTCTATAAAGCTTTATTCACATGCACTGGAATTTAAATTTCATAAATATTCACCTTATTAAATGTTATCTTTTGGCAATTAAAAAATAATTTTAAAAATGTAAAACTATTCTTAGCTTTGGTGGTGGGACAGATTTGGTCTCCAAGCTACGACCCTGAAAATTTGAGGATAATTTAGCTAGATTGATGGCAAACAGTATAAATGATAGGCATGTATAAATATTTGTCCAGAGCAAAAGATTGTTATGGTTTAATGTGACTTCAACAAGAAAAACACACTAGTTCTTTCTGTGTAGTCATACGACATGTTTGCCAAAAGATTAACAACTTCAACTAAGAATTTGTACATGTCCAATTCTTGCTGCTGCTTTGAATGAATACCAATATTTTCTTAACTTATACATCAGGCAAGTCAAAATAAGTAGCTACAAACTTATACTGTAATCCTTTTACTGGCAGGGAAGAAAAGAAAGTGATAACATATGATGCTAAGATGATTTGTGGATAGATGACCTGGACTACCATCTGTTGTGTAATTCAAGGAACAGTAGTAAGAAAACATCAGTTCAGGCCAACAACTTTCTCTCCTCAATTTGTTTTCAAATCCTTCCTGCTATTTTTTTTTTAGACAGATTCTCGCTCTCACTCAGTCTGGAGTGTACTGGAGTGATCTCAGCTTACTCCAACCTCTGCCTTCTGGGTTCAAGCGATTCTCCTGCCTCAACCTCCTGAGTAGCTGCGATTACAGGCATGTGCTGCCATGCCAGGCTAAGTTTTGTATTTTTGATAGATACGGGGTTTCACCATGTTGGTCGGGCTGGTCTTGACCTCCTGACTTCAGGTGATCCACCCACCTCAGCCTCCGGAAGTGCTGGGATTACAGGTGTGAGCCATCACGCCAGCTTCCTTCTTGCTATTTTAACTTCAAAAGATTATAACAAATTATCTTTCTCTTGTGGATGCATGTGTTACAGGATAGGACACTAATTTGTGCTGTTTATCTGTGTTTTTCCTACCTCCAATGAGAAAGCCTCACTGATATTTCTATTACAGAGCCTGAAGCAGATGCTCCTGGTGGACACCTTAATTCTAACCTTAGATCCTAAAACCTATGTTTACTGAAAGTCGATGTTGACCTTTACCAGGCAGGTGAAGAAAGTAGCTACTTCCCTTGCATGGAAGAAGAAACTAAGGCAAAGGGAAAAGGGAGATTTGCAGGACTGCAAGGGTGAGTCCACTTGGACCACCATCTCTTCTTTCTTTTTGCAGGATAAAGGGAAAGAGGAAGACCTGGAAGACAATGGATTTCAATGACTCTGCCACTGAGCCTTGAACAAAATTCCAGAATCCAATCTTGGCCCCACCACAGCAGCTTCGAATCCTGCTTCCCTGGAGAAGGAGCCAGTCAGCAGTGACCTAAGTGAACAGATGACCAGAGGTCCTTCTCCTCTGTCTGGCTGGCACAAGCCCTTGAATCATGAACTGGGGATTAGCATGCATGGATAATGTTGGAGCATCATCACCTTGGTGAGTAAGATTAGAAATTAGATGTAATAAACTCAGAATAAAATTGACTCTTGCTAAACTAGTATTTGTTTATCAGCTGAATATAATGTGAATTTTGTTTACCAACTTTCTTGTAACAATTATTTCTACATCAATTATATCCATATCATTAATTCCACATCAACAAGCACACAAATTTCAACAATTAATAATCAATTGTGAGGGAGTGATTTACTTCAAGTACTGAACAAAACATAATTTAAGGAACAAGAAAGAATAATTTACGGAAAAGGTTTAATAATATGAAAGTCTCAGAATAAGAAATAGAGTCTTACCTGATTCTTATATTTCAGCTACACTGAGTGCTACTATGACAAAAGCTGACAGTTTACTAGGAATGGTGATGTCTCTGCAATGAAGACACCAGGTAAGATTCCTGTAAAATCTAAGCACAGATGAAGTTGAATGGTAAGCTGTTTAAAAAGCAATTCGATCACAGGAATGTCTTTCGTTGTGTTTTATCACACTGGAAGCAGCCCACCACATTTACTAGTGCTTGAGTTTGGGTTAATGAATTTGACTCACAGGAATTGGTAAGGGCAAGGTTAAGGTAGATTTGTGTAATAAACTATGCTGATTTAATTATTCCTGTTTTCCATACAGCCTATTGTCTGGGCAAGGTAACAAGACCCTCTCTACTAAATAAATAAATCAATTTTTAAAAATTTTAAAAACCCCAAATTTGAAAGGTATTGTGGGCTATATGATGTCAAAAGGTCCTTTCCATGTCTAAACTTTATTTTTTATCCATTTTATCTATTTGCTTATGCATTTTTGTTTTCTATTTAAACCTGAAGTGCAGAAAGCTGGGTGATCCCTATTCCTTAATTTATGAAACATTACCATTTTTGGTCCCTGCAAAAACGTGTGCCATAATTTCGTTTTGTTTTGTTACTCTTGATCCCAGTTTGTCATTCTCATTTCGGCATGTTGTATGTTCTTGTGTGTGCATGTATGCTTGGACTTGTATATCACATAGCATTGACTGTGGTTCATGAATTTTTATGTCACATAAACACTATGGCACTATAGAACTTTGTTTATTACTAGTTCATTCAGTACTATGTATTAAGATGGGTTCCGGTTCTTATGTTATACGTCATTCACTTTTGAAATGCCTGCAAAGCCTTCCACGGAATGCATCCATCACTATTTGCTTATCATTGCTCTAGTGCTGGACATGTGACTTGTCTCAAATTCTCCACTACATCGTATGACACCAGGATGAGCACTGCTGTCCGTGCCTTGTTATGGGCCTGGTTACTCTTGAGGCATGTAACCAGGAGTCAGATCTGGGATACTGTGGCTATGTGTACTTAGTTTCACCAAGGACTTTGCAGAAGTTGTGACAATTTACATTTCTACCAACAGTGCATGAAGATTCTTAGACTGCCACACTCTTGCTACCATTTGGTACTATCCCACTTTTTAATTTTCACTTAACTGATGAATTTCCCCTTTGAATAACCAGTTCATATCCTTAGCCCAATTTTCCATTGAAGTTTTTTTTTTTTTTTTTAGACAAAGTCTTGCTCTTGTCCCCCAGGCTGGAGTGCAATGGTGTGATCTCGGCTCATTACAACCTCTGCCTCCCAGGTTCAAGCAATCCTCCTGCCTCAGTCTCCAGAGTAGCTGGGATTGCAGGCACCTCCCACCATGCCTGGCTAATTTTTATATTTTTGGTAGAGACAGGATTTCACCGTGTTGGGCAGGCTGGTCTCGAAATCCTTACCTAAGGTGATCTGCCCACCTCAGCCTCCCAAAATGCTGGGATTACAGGCGTGAGTTACTGTGTATGGCCTTAGCCTTTAGATATTTTATGGTTCTTTGTAATTCTCTATTTATTTGGTTTACTCCCATATCTATATTATTTCTTTCCTTCTCGTTCCTTTAGGTTTATTCTCTTGCTCTTTTTCAACTTAGTTGAATACTTACCTCATTATTTTCCATCTTTCTTGTTCACCAAATAATTCATTAGAAGCCACATGCTGTTTTAGCTAAGTTATACACATGTAACTTAGCTGTTGATATGGAGTATTTTATCATTTAGTTTAAATATCTCATAATCCCTATATGATTTGCTCTTTAACCAAAATTTATTTAGTAATCATCTTCTTAGGTTTCATATATCTGAAATTCTCTTTAGTTCTTCTTTGTTACTGATTTCTAATATTACTAAACTTAGGTTGGGTCATTGTGGCCTAAATTTATTATTTCACTAGAAATGGCAAAATGGTAACTTGATTTTGGTTATTGCTTCTGTATTTATTAGCTGAAATTCTTCTATAAAGAAGAAATATCCGTTACCAACCATTTTCTTAACTTGAGTTAGAGTTGGTAAAAGGAATTCAGTATGAATTTTTGATTTCTTTCCTTCATAGATTTTCAGAATCATGGGCTGCTGTATTAGCAGCCTCAGGTGGTGGCCAGTGCGTGTGCTTTGGTATCACAAAGGCACCATCAGCTTTCAGTTTCTTGAAGTGTTGCTATTCATTGTCACCATTATTCTTTTTCATGCTAAAATATTCCCCTATTAGGCCAACAGAAGGATCTTTAGATGAGTTCCTGTGTCCTTTTGATAAGACTCTGTTAGTCTTTGATGACTGCCTTACCTTCTGTCATTACAAGAAAGTTAATGCCAGAAAGATTTAATTTATACATTTGCATCCCTAGACCTAGCCTTGGAAATAGCTCCAATTAAAATTTAATATTACAATATTTTTAAATTACCTATTTTGTTTCATTGGCTCAGAAAATCTACTTCTGTCCTGCCATAGGTTACCATTTTATTCTTCTTCCTTATGTTGTTTCTTTTTTTTCTTTTTTTAAAAAAATGCCCTTCCCCTTACTTTGGAGTTAACATACAGCAAATACTATTCTATTATACTATTATAATATGGTATACATATATATACACACACACATATATAATATAGTATACTATTATACTATTCTCCACTTTCCTTCTTTTATTTTATAACATAGCCTAGAAAGCTGTATTACTATATAGAGTTCTTCTCTATTGCTTTTTATAGTTAATTACATGTATTCCATCTTGTGGATGCACCAAAGTTTTTCAATCAGACTTCTGTTGATGGTCATTTGGGTGATTTCCAGTCTTTTGCTAGTAGAAATGGCTAAAAAATATGCAGATATGATTTTGTGTTTTTGTCTTTGAGATAGATATAAAAGTTTCAATGAGTTAATTCATATGCAACTTTTCTCTACACAGCTGAATTCCTCTCCTCAAGTGTTGCAAGATTTTGCATTCTTACCACCAATGAGCACACATATTTTCCCATGGTCTCACCAATAGAATATGTTGTCAAATATTTGGGTTTTTGCTGAGCTCACCAATACTATATGGTATCTCAATGAAGTTTAATACAGTTTCTTTTTCCCATAAGCAACACTAACTTTTTTGAATTATCCCTTTTTCCTTGTAGTTTTGCTGATTGTTTCCTGATATACTGTGAGGCAATATTGTCGGGTCAATAAGTGTTTATAATAACAAAATCTTAATATCTACTGTTATTTTATTACATAATGTCAGCTATGAAATTTTTGCCTTGAATTTTTATTCTGTGTTTGGGTCTCTTTGTTTTGTGGTTTTTTTTTTGTTTTTTTTTTTTGGCTTACATGTGTCTGGTATATATTGCTTAATCTTTTCATTTACAAACTTCCTGGATCTTTTGGTTTTAAGTGTGTCTCTTGTAAACAACATATTGCTCATTCTGTTTGATTTGTAGATTACAAATCTGAGACTATCTTGATCACTAAGTGCCACCGTTTATATATTTCAATGAGTCTTATAGTTAGATTTATTCTTCCATCTATTTTATGTTTTTAAACCATAAACATGTGTTTTATGCTTTTGAAAAAAAAGTCAATATTTTCTCACTGTTTCCCATGGTGCTGGTTTTGTCTTTTCCTGAAACACCAACAGTAAATTATTTACTCATATGTAATTCATGAAATACATCTCATAAAACCTAAATCTCTTTTTCTTACTTCTTAGTTCTTTATTTTTTTCTTTCGAGACAGAGTCTCCCAGGTTGGAGAGCAGTGGCACCAATCATGGCTCAGCACAGCATCAAATTCCCAGACTCAAGCTATCCTCCCACCTTAGCCTCCTGAGTAGCTGAGACTACAGGAGCATGATACCACGCCTGGCTAATTTTTAAATTTTTGGTACGGACAGCGTCTCACTATGTTGCTCAGGCTGGTCTTGAACTCCTGGGGTCCAGTGATCCTCCCGCCTTGCCTCCCAAAATGTTGGGATTATAGACGTGATCCACAGTGCCTGGCCTGTTACTTCTTAAAGAGGGTTTTGTCCTGTAAAATTTGCTAGGATGCATATGATTGGGCCTATTAAGTGGAAAAAATCTAGTTTCGATGTTACATCAACACTGAAAATAACTCCATCAACTTCTGGCTTATTTTGTTGCTGATGAGAAGTCTGATGTTTATCTGATTCTTCTTCACCATTATAGGTGATCTATTTTATCTTTTTAAAAAATTCTAACTTGATGGCAGCATTAATCTCCTTGAATTATGACTAAAGGGAAAAAAATCACAAACAAAATGCTTTCCTCAACTTGTCCCCCATGCATGCGCCCGGCTCACTTTTTTTGGGGTCTGCTATCTTTCTGCATTCCCCAGGAAACAACCACCTTCTCTCTTCCTGGAGCTGTCAAATAGCTTTAATGTCATTTTCTCACATCCTTCAACTTCTCACTTCCACGGAGTCTCCAGAGCTGGGGACTGGGGAAGGAGCTGGCAATGCCTATGAGTTTGTCATCCTGACAGGAGCTGGAACAGCACCAATTTCACTTAAACCTTAAGCAAACAGTCCAGTGTGTACATGTGGTTTAAACCGAATTTATATAACTTCTGAGTCACTTATTGTTGTTTTAACACGATTATTTGATTCTTTCGATATTCTAAAACCTACATCCATTTCCTTGATAAAGGATAATCACGTTTGTGACATAGATATCTTCACTATTGTTAAAATATTTTTCCTCAGTTTGGCTGTTTTCTTTATCATTTCTGCTAAATAACAAGTTATGTTCAATATGTTTGATGGAATTTTGAAAAAATAATACCTTTGATCATCTAATCTGGATGTATACTCTTGATTTGTCACAACAAGCAGGGGAAAACCTTTCATTGGTTTTGGTGAAAGAAAAATTTATTTCTTCTTCACCCAGATCAGAACGAATCCTCATGAAGCTATGCGTGTATTCCCAGATATTTTCTCCTGGCAAACCAATAGCTGGAAATGTGCTTCATGATCTTTTCTTCTCATTAGTGACAGGGCTAAATGTTTCATAAAACTGAGGCCTGAAGAGAGAATCTGGTCCGACATCCAGCATAGAGTAGAAGACAGCTACTGCCAGTGGCTCTTCTACCCTCCTTACAAGGGAACACAGATGTGAGAGAAAAACAGAGGAGACAATTTTTATGTATAAATTATTGGCGTAGTTGCTAGCTTTTGAGATTTGGATTTAAGTATTCTTCATTTTGAACTCTCTTTCTTACACTTGCTGTCTGTCCATCTGGCCATCTAAAATTAGAAGGAGGATTCTGACAAAAGAGAAAAGATGAGAGACACACCCTGACCAGAGGCACCCGTAGTACCCAAAAGAGAAACTTAGTGGGAAGACTGCTGATAGCAAAACATCTGTTTGTGAACATATGGATAATCCAGTTACAAGAACAGGGGTGCCTGTGGAGCAGCCAGACTAAAACGATGAATTTAAACTGGTTCTCTGCATAAATTTAGCAAAATTCTTTTCTCTATTACATCTTTGCGCTTTTTAAATTTGTGTGTGTGTGTGTGTGTGTGTGTGTGCAAGCGCTTTATCAAGGTATTAATATAGTTTTTTTTTTTTTTTTGAGATGGGATCTCCCTCTGCTGCCTAAGCTGGAGTGCAGTGGCGTGATCTTGGTTCACTGTAACCTTCACCTCCCGGGTTTAAATGATTCTTGTGCCTCAGCCTTCCGAGTAGCTTGGATTACAGGCGCCCATCACCATGCCCAGCTAATTTTTTGTATTTTTAGTAGAGACAGGGTTTCACCATGTTGGTCAGGCTTGTCTTGAACTCCTGACCTCAAGTGATCAGCCCACTTTGGCCTCCCAAAGTGCTGGGATTATAGGTACGAGCCACCACCCAGCCTAATATAGTCTTGACTTTTTAAAATTCAGTCATTTGGTATTGATCAAGCTGATCACGTGAAGACTGAGGGCATAGATAGGCAATCCAGAAGCATCCTGTGTGACTAAACACAACCTAGAGGCAAGCACCTGGTAGGATGAGTCAAAACAGGCACGGTTTATTTACAGAGTGCATGGAGTTCCCAGCTCAAAGGAAATGTATTACTCCAGGATGAGGTTTTCACTAATTGCATATCAAGCATTGTCAATATTTAATAGGCAGGGAATAATTAAAGCAATCAATTTTTTTGTAAATAATTTTTATAATTTAGAATAACTATGGAAATCTAGGAAAACATTCTCTATAATGCCACAATCCCCAAATAAATATTACTTACAACTTGTGTGGTCGGGAGTGGTGGCTCACGCCTGTAATCTCAGCACTTTGGGAGACGGAAACGGGCAGATCACCTGAGGTCAGCAGTTCAAGACCAGCCTGGCCAACATGGTGAAACCATGCCTGTACTAGAAATACAAAAATTAGCTGGGCATGGTGGTGCACGTGTGTAGTCCCAGCTACTCAGGAGGCCAAGGCAAAAGAATTGCTTGAACCCGGAAGTTGGTGGTTGCAGTGAGCTAAGATTACACCGCTGAACTCCAGCCTGGGTGACAGAGCAAGACTCCATCTTCCAAAAAAAAAAATCTGTGGGCATTTTTCTCAGTATTTTTCGATCTGATTTATAAATCACACACACGTGCACACACACATACAGAACTGTCTATTTTGAGTTTATCGGTCATATAGAATTCTTTCCTACCTTCCTAGTCACTTCACATTTTTAATGGCTGTATAATATTCCATGTTGTGAATGTGTTATACTTTACTTTTCATAATGCTTTTAAATTTTGAGACATTATTGGTTAAGAATTTTTAATGAGGAATGAAATTATAAGGTATGATTAATTTAACTGCTTTTTGATATATGATTTGAAATATTTTGGCTTCTCACTTCTTAAAGGAGGCAGTTAACACGCATGTGACATCTGCTAAGATACAAAAAGTTGCTTACTAAATATGGAGAAGATAATTACTACAACCAGGTGAAATTCCTTCCATTATTTTGTTTGTTTAACATTGAATTAAATTATAGTTTTTGTTAAGCTTTCAATATTCCTGAGACTCACTGACAGATGGCCACGCTCTTACATGTTGCTTCCCTCTGCTAGGGTTGTATTTATGTGTATGTGCTCATGTAATTTTCGTGAACTGCATGGAGGAAGTAAGGCATTCAGAATAGAAGGTGTCGGGAACCCGTTTTTAGCCACACCAAATGTCCTCGGCTGTTTCCAAAAATTTGCTTTAAGCCAAAGTATTTAAGTCTTCATTTTTAGGGCCCAATGATTCATTGCGTTTATAATTTTCATTTGGAATCCAATTAAAAAGCCTTTGAAAACTCATTGGTCTTGAGCTGTTCTGTCCTTTTAAATCAATGATGGGTTATGTGACTTGAGATAGGAGTGAAATTGAACAGCGGTTTTTCTTTAATTTGTGATGAATGCAAAATAAAACTATAGTTTTTAGAATACTTATGCTTCTACCATGAAAAAAATCTGACTACCCACATATATGTTTCTTGAAAAATACGGTGCATCAGTCAGGGTTCAGCCAGAAAAGCAGAACCAGTAGAAGACAGGTAGATAGGTAGGTAGGTAGATAGAGAGATAGAGAGATGATAGATAGATAGATAGATAGATAGATAGATAGATAGATAGATAGATGATAGATAGATAGATAGATAGACAGATTAGTCTTTAGGTTTATTACAAAGAATTGGCTTATATAACATGTCGAGGTGTGTATGCAAGTCTGAAGTTTATAAAACAGGCAGGGAGGGAAAGATCACAGGGAAGTTGCAACTCCAGGTGCTAAAACCTCAAGTGTTTGGGCTCCATGGAGGCCTGAGCCCTCTTTTAAGGGGCTCATCTGATAAGGTCAGGCCCATCTGGAACATTCCCTTTTGATTCCTTAAAGTCAACAGATTAGGGACTCTACTCACATCAACAGAATCTCTTCATAGCCACATAGAGATTCACATTTGACGGAACAACTGAGTTTGATGGAAAACTGTAGTTCCACACAGCGAACGTGCCACATTAAAAAAATCATACGTAGAAATTAAGTAAATTGAGTTTCAAGTCCTATTTTCAATGCTGATTGAAATAAGTTTTACAATCTTGTTTTTGTTTTTTTGTTTTTCTACCTGAAAAAAATTAATGAAAATGGACAGCATGACTTTTAGCAACTTATTCGTTTTCAGTTTGTTGGGTTTGTCTGGTATGCATGGTTGGGAATATACTAATTTTATATACCTTTCCTCCATTTGTTATTGACCGTTACAGTTTATAAGCTCTTCTTTAAGCTCTTAGGCACCATTTGCATTAATATTAATATTTAATACAATTATGGCTAATACTATCCTCTGAATGCTTTTATATAATAATAGCTTTGCCCTTACACAATACTTCTCTTCCAAAGAGCTGTGAGTGCTTTGTTGACATGAGCCAGATTTCTCCCCTTTGTAAGCTGTTCTCTAGCCACCCCCAGAGGAAGATTAACACGTTAGAATACGACCTCTATGTGTGCTTGCAGCAGAAATGATCAGTGTTCCTACAGCATCAGATACTTCTCTAGTAGGTCCTAGGGGGTTTATTTCGTGCTTTAGGCACGACACGAAATCTTACATGGAATAAGTTCTTCTTTACAGCTGTGAAACTGAACACAGAACAATGCACACAGAAAGTCTGTATTTTTGCATGCTGGATAAGCTGCAGCTGAAACAATACACTGTTCAGTTCAATAGGGTTTTCAAACTGGTTTTTGGAAAGCAATGGGTGAAGTCTGGTTAGTGTAGCAGTCTTCCTATTACATATACAGGGGAAGGTTTTCATAACCAGGAAGAGGAATGTTCTCAGTTAAAAAGATAGTCAAAACCCAGCCAGATGCCTTCTCTTTGGCTGGAAAAATCAAAACCAGTCTATCGTGTTCAGACAAAAGTCAGATCATATGCTGCCCTGGAACGTATATGATCACTAAGCAATAAGCAAAGGTGATGATCCAGTTGAGATGACAATGGACTAGGGGGTCATGAAGCTTCTGGTTGGTTTTGTCCCTCAATAGTGCTGTGGTTTAAGCAATATCTCAACTTCTCTGCATCTCTATAACTAGTCTAAATAGACACCTCTTGATTCCATTTTAGGTCTAAAACTTTAGAAGAGTTTATAAGAGAGCAGAAGAAATTACTTAGAGAAAGGGTATGGCTATTCTCATTTGATTTTGGAAAGGTTTCCCTTCTTTTTGATTAATGCCAAATAATTTCTATACCTTTTGGGCTAAAGACAAAAAAGATGCTATGATGAAAATGGACAAATTCAATAATTATTTCAGAAAACAGTGACTTTGGCTGGTTTTAAATATTTGAATGTTATTTACAAACTTGGTAAAATTTCTTTTAACTTCCAACTTAAAATTACAAATCTAAGCCAATTACTCATTTATACTTTTAAAGTTGTATTCCCAAGGTGAATCTTTTAGATTCTCTAGGATGTAAAATCCTTTTAAACATTATAATTATTCAAACTACCAAATAAGGCCTCGCGAGGTGGCTCACACCTGTAATCTCAGTACTTTGGGAGACTGAGGTGGGTGAATCACATGAGGTCAGGAGTTCAAGACTGGCCTGGTCAACATGGCAAAGCCTCATCTCTACTAAAATACAAAAAATTAGCTGGGTGTGGTGGCTGGTGCCTGTAGTCCCAGCTACTTGGGAAGCTGAGGTAGGAGAATTGCTTGAAATACAGAGGCAGAGGTTGCAGTGAGCTGACATGGCACCACTGCAGTCCAGCCTGGGTGACAGAGTGAGACACCTTTTCCCCTTAACCCAAAAAATAAAAAATAAAATAAAAAAACCCACAAATATATAGATTACTTCCAAACTAAACGAAAGTTTTCGTAGCATTTATGCCATCAATATACTTAATTTTGAACCTTCCTGTGTTATTTATAGTCACCTCTTTATCCTTTATGGAAAAAAATTTTTATCCCAAGTAATTCAAGTTGCATCATTAATGAGCTGAGTTTGTGTATTCAGAAATTTTGGCTGGGGTATGAGATCTGGAAGGGAAATCCAGGGCAATTTTTCTCAAAACCATGAAAGACAGACTGAACTTTCTTTGATTGTCTCTAGTCAAACTGGGCCCCAAGTCCAAACCCTACAAGTAAGTTGGATTGCCCTCTCATATGTCTTCAACTCCCCTGATTCAGAGCTCTAATTTGAGCCTAACTTCCGCTTAGGCTATTTTACCCCTCATTCAGAATCAATGAAGGCATTTGCTGTTTAGTTTTATTCTGATTTTTTTTCATACTCATCTTACAGCTATTAAGAAGTTATTGAATTGGATTCTGCCCAGCTCTTGTGTCTACATCTGTCTGTGTCACCACCATGGCTACACACTTCATTCTGAATACATTATGCTTTTTTCCTTCAAACATACTATTTCATTTGAGCCCTACCCTTTCTGACAAGGAGGACAAATGTATTAATGTTATGACTATTTTTGTCACGATTGTCCTTAACTTACTTGTTGAGTTTGAAAGATGTCCCCTAGAAACTAAGATAGTAGCTACATGATACATAACAGGTCTACATAAACTTGCTAAATGACTAAGTATCAGCTCTGAATTTTTATTGTGCAATATCAGAGTGGTGTACTTTAAAAAATCGTATAATTCATTTCTCCAATTCAGATAAATCTTCTTCAAGACCCCCTCAACAAATAGGATGTTGAATCCTAAAATCACAATTAAGTGGGGCATGGACCTCGAAGCAGTCAGTTCTGTCGCCCCAGTGACCAGCTGGACATGCACCCAAGACCATTAATTCTCAGACTTTGGTTCTTGCAGCCTCCATCGCACAGGCTGAGCCTCCTCCTCACAGGGTGGGCAGAAGCAGACCAGCACTGCAGCTCCTTGACAATCCCAGCCAGACGTGGGAGGCGTTGCTTCTCCACATTGCCCCCCTCTAAGCACGACTCCCTTCTTCCTGAATCCGGGCACTTGACTTCAAAGCCTCCACAACATAATTCTACCTTCCTCCTCCCCTGTGAGTTGAGGCTTTTCCAAATAGCCTGGATGGGAGAGCCTTCTGAATTCCTGGAAACTTCTATTTCATGCCATGTGCGCGTGTGTGCGCGCACACACACACACACACACGCATACAGAGCAAGGAGACATAAATCCTTACTAATATGTTGCAGTGGAGAGCAAAGTGGCAATAGGTTAAAGGAAGCAATAGGAGCTGATAAGTCAACACATTATCTTTCAATATGTATTTTGAATTAGTAATTATAATAATAAGATACTTATTCAGTGATACATACTTTACAAAGTGCTTTCATATATACACATTTAAATGACGGTCTGCTCAGGAGTCACCTTAGAGGAATTGAATTAGTCTCTAGAGGTGGCCTGGGGCTATTTCTTTTTAGAGTTTTCTAAAGGATTTTAACATGTAAGCAGGAATGAGTAACAACTGAAAACAGCTTTTCTGATTTCCAGTGCCATGCTTTTAATATGTCATCGTAGTAATCATTGGAATGTGGTTAATAAGGACATTAATTCTTGCTGTTCTGTGAGGTAGATGGAAAATGGTTCTCTAGGCATTTGTGGGAGTCCTCCACCATGCAGGGAAGGGATTCTCCAAAAGCAGCCTGGCGGTAGGGAGCAGGCGCGGACCACAGAACGCGGGTGCTCCTCTAAGTCCTGCAGATGCAGTTTCTCTTGACCGGGTACAGACCAATATTGCAGTAGGAAGTGTTCCTAAATGGATATCATTGGCTGCAGGGAATTGACAGTCCCTGGGCATAAACCCTACTCACCATATCCCAGGGTGTTTAAAATGCGGCCTGGGTAGCAGGGAAAAGCCTGGAGGATGACATCTAGCAACAATCGAGCTTGTGTAGGGAATTGGCAAGAGTGTGCCCTAGGCATGAGGAATTTTGTTCTTAGGAGGACAGTAAGATTTGGGCTTTCTTTCTCCAATGGGCCTCTTTGTCATCCTCAGTCATTATTGACATCACATTTTTTCCTCTTACATCGGGTTTGTGTGTGGGGTTTGTGTGGGGTGTGTGGGGTGTGTGTGTGTGTGGGGTGTGTGTGGGGTGTGTGAGGTGTGTGTGGGGTGTGTGTGTGGGGTGTGTGTGTGAGGGGTGTGGGGTGTGTGTGTGGGGTGTGTGTGGGGTGTGTGGAGTGTGTGTGTGGGGTGTGTGCGTGGGGTTTGTGTGGGGTGTGTGTGGGGGGTGTGTGTGTGGAGTGTGCGGGGTGTGTGTGTGGGGTGTGTGTGGGGTGTGTGTGGGGGGT
>CAUYLG010010977.1:0-64025 GCA_963573385.1 Cacajao melanocephalus | reverse complement strand
TTTTTTTTTTTTTTTTTTTTTTTTTTTTTTTTTTTTTTTTTTTTTTTTTTTTTTACATACTGTCTTCACTTCCTAGAAACAGTGCTTTCCTCTTTCTTGTAATTAAGTTCACCCTTCCGGACCCACATCAAATATTGTCTTCCCTATGAAAATGTTGTAAGGTTTTGCAGTCAGAATGTACTGTTTCTCTGAGCTTTAATAGTGTATATATTGCATTATAATTAGTTACTGCATGTCTGTCTTATCCCTTACCCATTTCCCAGGAGACAGTGTAAATATTTTCAGAAAAGGACCACTTGTTATTTATTTTACAGTCTTTGTGCCTAACCCAGAACTCATTGTTATTTGCCTAATGAATATATATTGAATAATATGTAGAGTTTCATTCCACATATGGTACAGTTGAAATCTATTTTTGATAAACATTCCTACTTTCTATCTGCATTGGCACTGTCATTATTTTATTGATTGATTGATTGATTGTTGGAATCTCTCTCTGTTGTCCAGGCTGGAGTGTGGTCGGTGGTGTGATCTCAGCTTACTGTAGCCTCTGCCTCCTGGATTCAGTGGATTCTCCTGCCTCAGCTCCCAAGTAGCTGAGATTACAGGCACATGCCACAACACCCAGCTAATTTTTGTATTTTTAATAGAGGCAGGGTTTCTTCATGTTGGCCAGGCTAATCTTGAACTCCCGAGCTCAGGTGATCCCTCCCACCGCCGCCTCCCAAAGTGCTGGGATTACAGGTGTGAACCATTGCGCCTAGGTGTTTGGCACTATCATTTTTTAAATAAAAGCAAAAATATTTCTATCTTAGTATATGTGTGATTTTTGGTTTGGTTTTTGCCATTAAAGTTTGAGCTTGGGTAAGAGTATTTAGGGACAATCAGAACTCTTAATTTCTGCCCAGTAGAGAAACAAAAACAAGGCAGAACTGTAAAAGCGCATGGCACAAAGCTAAAAGGCAATCCCTCTCTTTTGCTTTCTTGGCTCTAGCAAACTTGGGGGTATAGACAGGAGGCAGTTCAGCAATAGCTCACCCTAAGGCATTGCCAAAGAAGCCCTTAGCAAGAGAATGGATTGCTTGTTATGGCAGTGTTTAGGGGATATGAGCGAAACTGAAAGGAAGCACTCAAATAATTCCTTGTGCAACCTCAAAGGGTCACCACAATTCCCCTGTGTTTACGAGGACCCCCACATCCAGGAAAAAAGGATCCTAGCCTGTGGAAACAACCCCAAACCAAAGGCACGAGGCTCCCCAGGGGCAGCCCCAGCAGGAAATGCCTCTTTGCTTTGCAGTAGAGTCCAACACTTCAAGTTCTCAGAGATACGTGTTTGTGGTTTACCTAAAGGTGGAGAAATTCTACTTTGGACCCACACCTTAAATAATTAGCTTTCCCAGCGGTCAGTTTTGCAATTAGACTAAAATGTTTACTGTCAAGTATATGGCATGTAGATTTGACAAGAAAAATTTTCCATAATTCAGGTCTAGAAAAATTATTCCTAATCCAGATGTGAGAGAAAACAAATCGAGAGCATAAAGATATTTTAACTGTAGTCCCATGATAGGCCAAACCCAATATTATGGTGAGCCAGGGCCCCCTGTTGCAGCAAAGTACTTGAAGTAAATAACTTCTTCCTAAGCATGAAAAGTTGCTCTCCAGAGGGTATTTTAGTTGCCTGGAGTTTCTGTAAGATTGAGCTTGTTTAGTAAGTTTGAGTTGAATTTTGTTTCTTTTTCCATCTCTCAGGCTCTAGTCTAAATAATACTTAGCCAATGCTTTTTTAAACATAACAAATCCTGTTCAATTTGATTCTTCATAAATGTTGCAACTTATCTTACTGAAGCTAAAAAAAGGTACAGTTTTGAAAGATAGTTAAGAGTTAAGGGAGGAAAAAAACCCACCTAAACTAATGCAGGTATAAATAGGAATCTTTGCAACAGTTTTAAGACTTCAGAAGTTTGAGTTTATTTCCACCTGCTGTTGTCTCAGTGGGAGATAAACCAAGGAAATAGCTGCCTTGGAGGGTGAGAAAGGACTATGCTGGAAGTCTCCCACTGGAGAGGACATTCTTCAGCCTCCAAACGAAACATCACTTACTCATTTGCTTGTTCTGTTTTACTAAAAGATTTATAAAATGAATTAAGAATTTGCAGGCTGGGCGCAGTGGCTCACACCTGTAATTCCAGTACTTTGGGAGGCTGAGGCAGGCGGATCAGTAGAGATCAGGAGTTTGAGACTAGCCTGGTCAACATGAAACCCCCATCTCTACTAAAAATACAAATAATTAGCTGGATATGGTAGTGGGTGCCTGTAATCCCAGCTACTCAGGAGGCTGAGGCAGGAGGATTGCTTGAACCTGTGAGGCGAATTGTGCTACTGCACTCCAGTCTAGGCGATAGAGCAAGACTCCATCTCAAAAAAAAAAAAAATTTGCTACCAGAAACTTTATATTTATGTGATGTATACATCACACAATTAACAATTTATGTTAAAATATGGATTTTAAAAAATATACTTAGTGTGTGAATGAAATGAGAGGAAACTAAAAAATTGAGCCGTAGATGTTTTATCATAATTCTTCAACTATAAGTAGCATAGTAAACCTCAGAAAATAGCATTCTCTTTTCCCAGTAATTAAAATTATTCAAACTGATATGTTTTCATATTTGTAATAGCTGTCAAGAAGCCCAGTTAAAAATTTGAAGGTCACCAAATTTAAAGCTTATCAAAGTCACATTAATCACATTTATTTATTTACATTTTTTTCCCATTCTTTTGTCTGCTCTGTTTGTCAGTCATTGGCAGATGTATCAAACTCTTGAAGTAGGCATGCGGATTTATCAACCACATGCATGATCTTGCCAATTTTCCTTTATATATTTGAAGTTTACATTGTTAAGTGTTTACAAGTTTAGAATTATTATATTTTCCTAATGATTTAATAAGAGCTGACCCTTACAAAGTAATTACTGTGAAACACACATAATCTAAATATGTTATATACATTAACTTATTTTAGTCATTACAGTAACTCTGAGAGAGAGGTGTTATTGTCTCAGTTTTATGGTTGAGAGTCTCCTTTCCCTCAACACCTGTAACAACCAGTGGATTGATTAGGCTTTAATTTGCTTTTGGTCTTCTACTTATTTGATGTGTATATACTCTTTTCTATACTGTCAGTGAAAATCTGAAGAAGCATACTTTAACGAATCAAATTAAAAATGTCTCTAGCCTCTTCCCTGAAATGAAAGAATATTTAAATGCTTTCACTTGGATTAAATCTTCACTTCCATTTTGTATGTGACTATAGTCTAGTATTTTGTTTCTAACATGCTTTACACTACAAAATAATAACTATTTTATATAGTAGATTATTATTTAGACTTACCCACATGCTTACCAATTTCTATGCCTGATATTATTTTGCATTTCACTCCTTTCTTCTGGTTCAGTTTTCTTCTTTTAGTATTCTCAGGGTGATCTATTGGGGTAAATCATTCAATTTTTTTATTTCATTGAAAATGTATTTTTCTATTGCATTTGAATGATAATTTAGCTAGCCATTTGATAGTAATTTTCTTTCAAAATTCTGTATTATTTCCTTTTGGAATTTCTATTGGCTATATGTTACACTATTATCTGTTACCCTAATTGTCTCTTAACTGCTTTTTGAAATTTCCTATCTGTGAAACTCCATATGTTGCATTAAATTATTATTTCTTCAGAACAGTCTTCTACTTCAGAAATTCTAAGCTACTCAATTCTCTTTTACTCTCCATGAATTTCCTTTTTAGCATGAATATTGAGTTTTTAATGTTTATAGTCATGTAACCAGCTTCATTATCAAGATACAGATTTCTACCATTCCCCTAGTTCCCTTACGTGGCACCTTGGAAGTCAATATCTTGATCTCTGCCATCCTGTGGCATCTCCTTAGCTGCTTTATGCCTTACAGTTTTGCCTTTCCAGGATATTATAAAAGGAATCATACAATATGTAGCCTTTTGTGTCTGTCTTCTTTCACTGGCATAATGCTTTTGACATTCATTCATGTTGTTGATTGTATCAGATTATTTTTTATTGCTGAATATTATTCCATTGTATGGATATATCACAATTTCTTTATCCTTCACCAGTTAATGGATATTTGGGTTGTATCCACTTTTTGGTGATTATGAATAAAGCTGCTGTAAGCATTTGCTTACAGAACTTCGTGTAGTCATCTAAGTTTTCATTATCTTGGGTAAATATCTAGGAGCAGAATAACTGAATTACATAGTAGAAGTATATGTAATATTTCGAGAAATTACCCAACTGTTTTCCAAAGTGTCTGTACCATTTTGCACTCACACATTCTCCCATATTCTCCCAGAACTTGGTATTGCCCTTCTTTGATTTTAGCCATTCTACTAGAGATGTAGTGGTATCTCACTGTGGTTTTGATTTTGATTTCCCATAGGACAAATGACATTTAATATCTTTTCATGTGCTTATTTCCCACCTGTATTACTTTGGTACAGTACCCTCAAATCTTTGCTCATCTTTTAAATCAAATTTTTTGGTTTTTTTTTTTGGTATTCTTTAGCCATAATAGTTCTTTATATATTCCGGATACAAGTCTTCAGAAGATATGTGCTTTGCAAATATTATCTCTCAGTCTGTGACTTGTCTGTTTATTTTTTAACAGTGTCTTTGAAGACTTTTAAAAATTTTTCATGAAGTTAAATAAATATACCAATATTTTCTTTAATGGTTTGTGCCTTCTGTGACCTAAGAAATCTTTGCCTAACTCAAAGCAACAAAGATTTTCTTCTGGTTTTTAGAGATGTTTCATAGGGTTAGCTCTTACATTTAGCTCTATGTTTTATTCTGAGTTAGTTTTTTTATTTTATATGAAGTATGGGATCACAGACTAGTGGTATATACCTCATTCCCCTGAATCTAAAATGTTAAGGAAGATGTTTTCTCTGCCTTATTGTTATCTGGAAAGGAAAGAAAGAGGTGTGAAAGTAAAGCTGAATGTAATTCGTTTACATTTCCAGTTATTACTGACCTGTGAGATTTTGTTCCTGTCATATTGTTAATTGTTTTCTGGTTATTTTATATATTCTTTGTTACTTTCTTTTACTTATTATTTGTCATTGTGGTTTGGTAGTTTTCTTAAGTGGTACCATTTGAGTCCCTTTTCTTCCTCATCTGCATGTTTGGCTTATCTGTGAGTGTTATCCTTTTGTGTGTTTTCATGGTAGTAAATGTCATCTTTTCATTTCCAGGTTTAGGACTTGTTTGAGCATTTCTTGTAGGATTGATCTATCATTGAGAATTCCCTCAGCTATTGCTTCTCTGGGAAATACTTCATTTCTCCTTTTTAAAATAAAGGATAATTTTGCTAGATATAGTATCTGTGGCAGGCAGTATATTTTTATCTCCTGGCCTATAAGCTTTCTGCTGAAAAATCTGCTGTTAATCTGATGAAGTTTCCTTTACAGGTGACTAGAAGCTTTTCTCTTGCTGTTTTTATAATTTTCTCTTTGTCTTTGCTTTAGAAAGTTTGTCTGTAATGCGCTTGGAGAAAACCTTTTGCACTGTGTTTCATGATCTCAGCCTCCTATGTCTGGATGTCTAAATCTCTTGCTAAATTATTTCATTTAATAGGTTTTCTAACCCTCTTATTCTCTTTTTGCCTTTTGGAACCCTGACAATTCAAACATTTGGTTGCTTTATGGTGTCCTATATGTCATAAAGGCTTTGCTTATTCTTTTTTTTTTTTTATCATTTTATCTTCTTTTCTTATTGGGTTGTTTCAAAAGACCTGTCTTCAAGTTTTGAGATTTCTTCTTCTTTATCTAGTCTGCATTGAAGCTTTCAAGTATATTTTCTATTTCATTCAGTAAAGTCTCTAGGTCCCAAGTTTTTGGTTGGTTCTTATGATATCTACTTCCTTGGAAAATTTCTCATTCATATCCTTAATTGTTTTTCTTATTTTTTGTGTTGTTTTTCAGAATTTTCTTGTATTTCACTGCTTCTTTAGTATCAGTACTTTGAATTCTTTTTCTGGAATTTCATAAATTTGTTTTTTATTGGGATCTATTTCTGGAGAACTATTGTGTTCCTTATGTTGATATCTGTGCATCTTGTGTAATAGTTACTTCTTCTTAAAAATCTGCTTTCATGGGGAGAACTATTTTTCTGAAGATGTATCTATGGTATTGGTTGGGTAGAGCACTTTGGGTTTGATTCTGGGTACATGGAATAGTATAGTCTGTACATGAATTATCTGGATGTAAACAGCATCAGTGGTGTCTGTGATTCCTCAGTGGCTTAGGGTGCAGTTATTTTTGGAGGCTGTGGTGAAGTTTGCTGAGGATTATGATACGAACAGGCTAGTCTTTAGGCTTTAATGGTGGCAGTTGTGGGCTGAGCATTCCTATCCTTGAGCTCCAGAGTAATGTGTGCTGGCACTGGTATCAGTGGGCTCAGGCAGGACAATTCTTGGTTTCCAGGTGGATTACTTAGATGCCAGTAGTGGCAGCAGTGGGCTGGGTGGGTGAGTTCCCAGGCCCCTGGCACCCAGCATGGTATGAATGATGGCAGTGATAGGACAACCCTTTGGGTCCTGAGTGGTGTGTGCTGATATTGACAGTGGCTGCAATGGGATGCGTAGGATAGTCTCTAGGTGATGTGTGGTGTGTACAGCTGGGGGTGGCAGCAGCTGGAGGGCAGAGTAAGAGGGTCAGGAAATCCAGCCTCAGGCCCTTGCTAGGAGTGTTCAGGTATTAACAGTGGTGGACTAGGCTAGGAAATCCTCTGGTCCCCAGACTGTGTGTTCTGGAGTGTGTAGAGGGGTGAAGCTGGGTCAGGTAAGTTTGTTGTCTGCACACCTCAATGATGTTGCAGGCATCAGCCATGTTAGGTAGGGGAGAGGCAATACTCAGACCACCAGCAGAATGCTTGGGTGGTGTTGGTAGTGGCTGTGCTGCGGCTCTGCCACTGCAGAGGGTGGGGCTGCTTTCAGTGGCAGCAGCTTAGGCCAGTGGGTAGGGAATGCGCATGCCCCTTCTGCCTCTGCTCTGGTGGTGCTTCCACCTCAGGTGGTGGTTGCCTGTTCCTTGCTTACATTTCAGCTCCATGGTCAACAGCCCACACTTCTCTTGCTACTCTGCCTTGGTGCTGTGGGGCCCTAAGACAGCACACAATCTTTTGGAGGTGGAACTCTAAAATTAGCACTTTGCTGCTTAGGTGTCAGGCTGTGTGTGATACCCAGCATGAACTCTCCCTCTGGAACAATGCTGTCACATAATCCCCTGGCAGCTCCCTATATTAGGTTCAAGGCCTGTGAGGGTTGAGGGGCTCTCCTGTGGCTAGGATTGTGGGAGTCCACAGTGGGAATGTAGACTACTCCTAGACTCTCACTTAACCTTTCCTCACATGAAGGAGTCTTTCCTGGCTCCAAGCCAATCACAGCTGAACAGGCTATCTCACTTCCCTCTTTTCCTTGCTTTAGGTATTTCCTGTTACTTTTCTGTAGAATTCCAGTATTCCCTCTTGGATGATCTATTCAAAGTGTGATTATCTACTCACTATTTTTGTTTTTCTTAGTGAAGAAGGTTAGTGCAAAATGCCTCTAGTAAGCCATCTTGAACCCTTTCCCTATTTTTAAAGTTAAAAATAATACAAATCCAAAATGCTTGGTTTTGACTCTTTCTGGTGAGAAAAAGAAGTGGATGAAATATTGTTAGTATTGAGCTCTTTCTACACTGTGCAACCATCATATTGGCCACCAATAGGAAGAATTCTCCCTTTAAAATTTGACAAATGACCATGTTTCTGATTTTCCTAGCACAAGCCTGTAAAATTCAATGTAAATTTATTAAGTCTTGAAGATAGGAAAAGGAAGTTAACAGCTGACTCTAGGCAATTTGGGGTATACAATAGAGCTTGTTTGTTGAAGCCAACTGTCCACTATATAGGCTGTTTTGTTGTTAGCATTCTTCATGTGACAGACATCCTTTTAGAAGCCCCAAGTAAGAATTCTCTAAAATATATACATATATAAACGTATAAATTTAGACACAGTCCCACTCTGTCCCCCAGGTTGGAGTATAGTGGCACGATTTTGGCTCAGGCTGGAGTTCAGTTGTATAATCTTGGCTCAATTCAATCTCCACCTCCAGGGTTCAAGTGATTCTCCTGCCTCAGCCTCCTGAGTAGCTGGGACTATAGCTGTCTGCCACCATACCTGGCTAATTTTTGTATTTTTAGTAGAGATGGGGTTTTGCCATGTTTGCCAGGCTGGTCTCGAACTCCTGACTTCAAGTGATCCACCTGCCTCAGCCTCCCAAAGTGAATTACAGGCGTGATTCGCTGTGCCTGGCCAGAATTTCACAGACTCTTTGAGGTGAAAACCCAGATAAGGTGGTTAAGCTTTTTCTTCCATTTCCATAGGTTTACCCCTCATGTCTAGATGTCTAGTTCTGTTTAGAGAGCTGGTTCCCTCCATTCAGTATTGAGATGGAAAATGACATCACCCTTTTTTTTTTTTTTTTTACATTTTTTTAAAATTGTATTTTGGGCTCTGGCGTACATGTGCACATCCTGCATCCTGCAGGATTGTTGCAGAGGTACATATATGCCATGGTGGATTGCTGTCTCCATCCCCCTTCCTCTGCACCATTGCCTACATCAGGCATTTCTCCCGGTGTTATCCTTCTCCATCCCCCAATTGTCCCTCCCCTCCTGTCCCCTCCACCCCACCACCTAGCCCAGTAAGTGTTGTTCTCTTCCTTGCGCCCAAGTGTTCTCATTGTTCATCACCCACGCATAAGTGAAAACATGTGGTGTTTGGTTTTCTGTTCTTGAGTCAGTTTGCTGAGAATGATGGTTTCTAGATACATCCATGGCACTTCAAAGGACACGAACTTGTTGTTTTTTATGGCTGCATAGTATTCCATGATGTATATGTGCCACATTTTCTTTGTCCAGTCTATCATTGATGGGCATTTGGGTTGGTTCCAGGTCTTTGCTATTGTAAACAGTGCCACAATGAACATACGTGTGCCTGCGTCTTTATAATAGAACGATTTATAATCCTTTGCGTATATACCCAGTAAAGGGATTGCCGAGTCAAATGGAATTTCTGTTTCTAGATCCTTGAGGAATCGCCACACTGTGTTCCATGGTGGTTGAAGTAATTTGCACTCCCACCAACAGTGTAAAAGTGTGCTTGTTTCTCCACATCCTCTCCAGCATCTGTTGTCTCCAGATTTTTTAATGATCACCATTCTAACTGGCATGAGATGGTATCTCAATGTAGTTTTGATTTGCATTTCTCTAATGACCAATGATGATGAGCATTTCTTCATATGTTTGTTGGCTGCATATATGTCTTCTTTTGAAAAGCATCTTTTCATATCCTTCACCCACTTTTGAATGGGTTTGTTTGTTTTTTTCTTGTAAACCTGCTTTAGTTCTTTGTAGATTCCAGATATTAACCCTTTGTAGATTCTGGATATTAGCCCTTTGTCAGATGGGTAGAATGCAAAAATGTTTTCCCAGTCTGTTGGTTGCCGGTTTACTCTAATGATTGTTTCTTTTGCTGTGCAGAAGCTCTTAAGTTTAATTAGATCCCGTTTGTCTATTTTGGCTTTTGTTGCCAATGCTTTTGGTGTTCTAGTCATGAAGTCCTTGCCTATGCCTATGTCCTGGATGGTGTTGCCTAGGTTTTCTTCTAGGGTTTTTATGGTGTGTGTTCTTATGTTTAAATCTTTAATCCATCTGGAGTTAGTTTTTGTTAAGGTGTAAGAAAGGGGTCCAGTTTGAGCTTCCTGCATATGGCTAGCCGTATTCCCAACACCGTTTATTAAACAGTGAATCCTCTCCCCATTGCTTTTCTCCCGTTTGTCAAAGATCAGATGGTTGTAGATGTGTGGCATTGTTTCCAAGGCCTCTGTTCTATTCCATTGGTCTATATCTCTGTTTTGGTACCAGTATCCTGCTGTTTTGATTACTGTAGCCTTGTAGTATAGTTTGAAGTCAGGTAGCATGATACCTCCAACTTTGTTCTTTTTGCTTAGGATTGTTTTGGCTATGCAGGCTCTCTTTTGGTTCCATATGAAGTTTAAAGTGTTTTTTTTTACAGTTCTGTGAAGAAGGTCAATGGTAACTTGATGGGGATAGCACTGAATCTATAAATTACTTTGGGTGGTATGGCCATTTTCACGATACTGATTCTTCCTAACCATGAGCATGGAATGTTTTTCCATCTGTTTGTGAAGGACCTCACTCTTTAGAAAACCAAAACTAACTTATCAAAGCAATGTTCTTCAAGATCACCCTGTCTTAATAAAGTAGCTCAAACATTCCTAAAGTAAGAATTGTTTCTTTTCACTAATTATGAACAAACACTGCGTGGGAAATAAAAAGATTTGTGAGACTCAGACTTTACAATCTAGTTAGATTTAAGAGGTGCATAAACCAAATAAACCAGTTATGCAAAGTAAGTAGTATATTATTTCATGAGTCTTCAGAAAAAGTAGAGATTATTGCAGAAGAAGGTTGGGCTTAAATTATACCTAAGGACATGAAAGTGAAGAAAAGTCCTTCTAAGCAGGGGCATATTATACATAAAAGAGAAGACAGTGGAACATGAAAGAGTTAAAGCATAGTTCATAGAGAGTTTGGTTAGAGAAGTCGTTATAAAATAACAATAGCAGAAGAAAGTCGTATAACTGAATTTGAACTTCCTTTTTAAGGAAGTGGGGTCCAAACACAAATTTTGGTCAGAGTAAATTAATGTGTAAGGCATGATTTTAAAATAATCTAGAGGTGAATGTTGTGGTGTAGTGACGAAGAGAGGTTGAAGCAGTGAAATCAGTTACAAGGCTATCTGTTGTCATGAACAGACAGTTCTGAAGTGATAAAAATTTGACCTAGGGTGCTGATGATAAAAATAAAAAAATAGAAATCAAAATAATTAGAAGAAAAGCTGACTAATATTTTTGGACTTTAAGTACTTGATTTTTAAAAAATTAGGAGGTAATTGTTAATATAGAAATTAACTTATTAAATGACCTCCAATAGGGGTCTTTGTAGTTCATAATATTTTTATAAATCATATGAATTTGGCTACTAAGTGCATGTATACATGTCATCCAAATAATATAAACTGTATCACATTTTTAGGTGCCCCAAGTGAAACTGAGTGAAATGACAATGTTCAAAGTGAATGTAACTGTCCATAGGTGCACCTCACCCTTCCCCAGCACCCCTCTTCTTGCTTGAATTTATCTCTCTAAAGTGAAGTAATTGAAGTTCCTAAAAAACATGTTTAAATTATAAATCTACATATTATCAAAAATGCAGAAACAAGCTATCTCACAAGTACCAATGGGTCAGTTATATTTCAACCAAATGTTGTCTTGTGGCATGCCTCATTATTGACTACAGTTGGATTTCCCTCTGGAAGTCAGACACAGAAAATGCTTTGAACTCTACTATTCATGGCCTAGATTTCAGTGAGAGGATATGAATATTCGTACTTGGCATGAAATTCCCTTCATGTTCTTTTCCTCTTCTCACCACTTTTTAAAGTCATTAGAATGTCAGGTAAGTCTGTTTTCTCCCGGCATTTCAAAGGCCAACAGTCAATTTTCAGGTGGGACTTTTTTTTTTTTTCCTACTTGGTTTTGTTTTGTATTAACTGTATTTTGCTGAAAGTGTTTTTATGCTGGTGCAAATCTAGACAAAGAAAACTTTTATGCAAAATAAACAAAATAGAGTGTACTGAGCCAGGATTTCTTTGCAGGACATGTTCCTTAGGCTACTTCTGAGAGGTTATTTATGGATGGCTGTTTATCCCCTGGAGCCTGACTTCATTTCTTGGTGAAGTGAAATGACTCTGTGTTTAGTACATTGCTCTGCCACCCCTGGGAATGGCTGGATGTCAAATATTTACCCCTGTGGGATCGAACAGAAATCAGAGATGCACAGAGAAAATAGAAGTCAAATGCTGTATCCTCGAGAATTGGCAAAAATTCAAAGGGAATGGATTTTAAAAGAAAATATTTTAAAATAAAGTGATAGCACAGTGTAACTTTCTTTATTGGAATGAGGGAAAACCCACTAAAATATAAAGTTACTTCAGGCAGAAGAGTATTTTCATCTTATTACTTTTTTAGTGACCACACCCATCCCATTTTCTTACCTGGCTCAGTACCAGGCCCAGAGGGAGAGGTTTTAAATTTTAATTTTTTTTTAATTGAAAACGGATGCTGCACCTTGTTTTTCAAGCCTGCATTTTTCATCAGGAAAAAAAAAAAAAGAACACCTAGCCAAGTATTAGTTTGGTACCTATGCAACCACATAAAACCTAGGAATCAAAACTTGGCATTCAGCTTTATAGATAGTCACACTGGAAAAATCAAGAAAGTCCCAAACAAGTTTGTTGTCTTCCCAGGATGTCTCATTTCAGATTGTTTGTCTGACTCTCTCATCCATCATCTCTACAGAGTTTTCTTTGGCATTATATTTCCTGTATTGTCAGAAACGAAGCTACATTTAAAAGGTTAACTCAAACCCAGCTACAAAGGGCTTATAAAATAATCATCGTGGTGAACAGCAAGGAAGGAGGACAACCACCAAAACCATAAAGGGAATACTTCATGGATGGCCGTGCTTTAAATAAAGTTCACATGAGCTATGTAACATTAGATGCTTTTAAAATTCAGAGGACAAAGTACAGGCATGTTTGTGCATTTCTCTTTCACTTGACAAGTTTTTTTTAGTTAGGACTGGATCAGATACTCTCTGCTGTTTGCACATGTGTAATTGAGGAGTTTGCTTTGGTGGTGTTTTCCACTTTCAAACTTGTATACTATCAAGAGGTAAGAATGATCCCTCCTCCCTCTAAACCCCAAAATGACACCAAATTCCGGCTTGATCTCCTCAGTCTCGGAACCAGCATCCATTTGAAATATTGTCCAAGCAACTAACTGGTATCTTGGGAAGCTGTTAATCACAGACTGCCCTGCCTTCTGTGAAACTGACAGCATTTGGAAGGCGGCTGGGCACACTAAATTTAAAAGTAAATGTTTGGCAGCTTCAGCCGTCCTCAAGTTTGGCAAGGAGAATATAATCAACAAAGGGGCATTACTTTTAATTGTATTTAAAATTATAAGTCCCTGCAGAATCCAGAGCTGTGTGCTCTGAGAGGCCCTTGTGCTGTTTGCCCCTTTGCACTGGGGGGGACGCCGTTTATACAAGCAGGCTTTGTTTTAATTAGTGTAGCAAGCAGCCTCCCTCCCCACCTCCTCCTTTCAATGCTTCCAGTTTACAATTGCCCATAACCCCCTCAGCTAAAAATTGTTACTAAGAAAAATTCCACAGAAACCAAAAGAAAAGGGCCAGCAGAGACTGTGCTTTTAAAGAGCTTTTCCAGACTGACTCGGCAGAGCTGTCTGCAGGGAGTGAGTCTCCGAGCTATTATTACTCCAATGGGTTTCAGCTCCAGGGATGTCCCCCAAAATTAACAAGATAGTTCAGTTAAAACTAACATTAAATTCTTCTCCCTACCTCTTCCCCCAAAAGGGCAAAAACAACAACACACCCACATTTGAATAACATTAAGGATCTGGTTTAAAGTGACAAAAGCCAGAAAATTCAAAATTAAGGGTGTTAGAATTCTATCTCCAAGACACGTCTTTGAGGGTGAATAAAATCCAGACTCAATGAAATGAGTTAAGGATAAAGTGCCAGCTTTAACCCGGCATTACAGAGCTTTTGTGTCTTCTGAGGCAGTCGTTTCTGAATGTTGAAGCAGTAGATAGCAAAAAATAGTGTTTAAAGGAGAATCGAGTTAAGGTGGGATGAGAAGCACATTGTATGAAATCATAATCTTGGACAAATGTTGTTTTACATTTAGCAAAGAAAAGCACTTGATTCTTGTGCGCTAATCAAATCCTTTTCCGTCTGATTAATTGTGCGAAGGATTTTCTGTATTCTGTCCTTTTCCTTTTGATTTTCCACATTGTGCACACTCACAAATTTAATTCTTCATTTTAATAGAAATCACGTGACACAATCACACCTTTTATTCTTTGATTAAAAAGAGATGCTCAGATAGGAGGGAAAATTTTGTGAAGTATTTGAAATTCATGCTTTGTTGGACCACTGGATTATAACAGCTGTGAAGGTGTCATTAGAGATTTTGCATAATCAATAACTGGGTGTAGATCAATATCACTCACCCAATTCCAAGACAGACACCGGTTTGGGACCTAGTTTCCTTCAAGGTATACAACCATGTGGAGTAAATACTTCTCAAATTAGAATTTTAAACTGAAATGTTTTTCAAGTTAAAATGTTTACAGTCTTCAACTACTTTGATTCCATTATATTTGTGCATATTTTTAAAATTAAGTATAAAATTTAAGTGCTTTTGAGAAGAAATACTATGTACTTGTGTGATATCAGATAAGCCTCATTTATTCATTTGGAAAATAATTTTTAGGCAATTATCAGTGTAATTTTTTTCTCCTTACTAAAGAGAAAATTTCTATTTCTGGTTTGCCTCTTTCTAACTCTAGTTTGTTGTAAACATCTCAAACTGACGTTTTAAACTCTCTAATTTTATGCTGAAATGAATATTTCCATATTCCTAACACTGGTATAATATCCATGGAGCTAAAGAAAAAAAGCCTATTTCTTACATACTAGTTAGTGAAAATTTAAAAATTATTCCATTTCTATCCATGGGTGAGGGGGCATCATGGTTTTTCCAGCCACACTTGGTAAAATATGATAACCAGAGTTCTCCGAAGCAGGACGTATATCCACAAGTAGCAAGCTAGCAAGCTGCTCTGCTGTGGTCCTGTCAACTAAAAAAAAAAAAAAGACAGAGTGTTGTGCTGGACTTTCTGGGCTCCAGCAGCAATTTGACTTAGAAATTTTGTCTAACCCTGCTTTTCACATGTGAAAATGATGATGGCACTAAATAAAAATAGCAGTACTTTCACTTTAGGTAGTTTTTTTTGTTGTTGTTGTTGTTATTAGAACGGATTTTACAAAGCCATCTACGGTGTTTTGATATCTAGTCTCTTCACAGCACATTTTAAATGATGGCCAGGTGGCTGAGATTAAAGACCCATTATATGAGCAGAGAAGAGAGATCAACAGGCCCACACAAGAACTAGACCTCTAACACCTGACTTAATGGGTGCCTATTACTTTAAGAACTAAGCAGCTTTATTGATATGAAACATACTGCCATCTTACCTTTGGAGGAAAGGGTCCCATCCTGAAGTGCTGGAAGTTTGTAATGGGGGTATTAAGTGTGTGGTTTAGGGGGAGGGCAGAGGTGGGCTTCAACATCTGGCACTACCGCTTCACTAGCTGTGTGACCTAGGTAGGGCTGGATATTTATTACTCCTTTCTTTTCAGTTTCATTTTTGTCATCTATAAAAAAGAAAATAAGGTCAACCTCATAAAGTAGGGTTACATAAAATAATAAAAACTTATTTATTAGGGTGACTGAAAAAAGTGCTCAGTAATGGTAGCTATGATTATTGTTATTACCATTTGGTCTGGCATATTCTCCCATATTTTTTGTCACCCTAATTTTAAGCTTTTAAATTCCCTAAGAAATTTTGGAAGGTTTGAAGGCAGAAGTGACCGGAAGACACTGGGTGTTCCTATTTTTTGTGAAGTCTCAACTCATTCAAGAGATCATCCAGGCATCCTAATGAGAAAGGCAAAAGGAGGCATAATGTTTAGGAGCTGAAATTGCCAAAGGAGTCTGAGAAGCCTTGAGGGTTGTGTCGTGCACCTCTGACTGTAAAGAAGGGGTGCTTGTGGGTGCCACATGGAGAGGGGAGATCCTGGCCACTTCATACTTATATTGGGCCTGTTTTGGTTCCATTTATGACAGAATAATAAATCTTGATTAAAAAAAACTGAACACTGTTCAAATACCAGTTCCAAGGACAGCAGAATAAAAGAGATCTTGGAAAACTGGGTTTGAATTCCGTATCTTCCATGACTGACTAAATGACTTTGGGCTCCCGTGGACAACCTGAGTGGACACAGTCAGGGTAACTGGGAATGAGCTATTTTCCAGAGGCTGGTGGCTGGCCATTCTCCAAGTTCTGTCACCTGAGATAACCACCTCCATTTCTTCCTTTCCAAAATCCAAGAGCCAAGATAGCTTGGATGAAGATGAAGCATAGCCTTGTGACCCTGGGCACATCATGTAACCACTTTGCTCTTTACTAGAAAATGGGGTTAACAGTGGTCAGCTTTCTGAAGACACAAGTGTAAAAATGAAGACCACTTAAAGGTATTTTTTGGTGAAAACTATCACAAAAATAAAATGAGGTCTGTATCCTTCTTGCGGTAGTCAAGATGATGGAGAAAAATATATTTTTTTCAATTCACGTATCCTATTAACAAATGTTAAATTACTGTATTATTCTATCAGTAATTTAGGCACATAGAGAAAATGAGGCTATAATTTAACCCAGAGTTTCCTTCCACCAAGACACAGTGCAGTCAAACTCACTGAAATGAACAGAATCATTCTCAGTCTATATGTTGGGCCTATGAGTACATAAGCAGATATGATTCGATCCTGAGGAGAATTAAGTTTCTAAAAAAAGCGCAAGGGAAACATTGAGTCAGATCATGGTTGCACTTTTCACTGTCAACATGAAAGGTTTTAGTCTTAATAATTTTGAAAACATTTCCATAAGTGTTCTGTTTTCCAAAACACTCCCTTATGCATTTGTCATTCTCAAATTTACTTAATCCTGTGCTTCATGAAGAGAGTTCCATGGAACTTCAGTTCTGAAGAATGTTAAAGGAAAATATAAAAAGAAAAAAAAAAGAAAAAAGCTTTCTCTCATTACGCTTGGTGTATATTGGGTGTCTTAGTCTATTTGGACTGCTATAACAAAGTATCTTATACTGGGTACTATTACTCATGGTTCTGGAGGCTGGGAAGTCCAAGATGTGCCAACAGATTTAGTGTCTGGTAAGGACCTATTCTTCACAGATGATGTTTTCTTCATGTCCTCACATGGTGGAACGACAAAAAGGTTCTCTCAAGTGTCTTTTATAAAGGTTTAAACACATGAGTTTGTTGGGGCGGGTGCACATACATTCAGATCACAGCATATTGGGTAAATAAAATCAGTCACTTTTTTATCGTACAGTACATCTTAGAAACTTTAACATTTTAATATACATTATGGATCTTTAAGAAGAGGATATACTGTGTAAGCATTACTAAAATGTATTTTACCAAAGAAATATTTATTTCAAAAAGCATCTCCTATAAACAGTGGAATACACTGTGGGGAACTCTGGTTTGGACCTAAGGGTTTTAAAATCTAAATTCTTAGCCTGGATGGCTTGTACTTCCACAATGTGCAGTCATTGATCCTTTTGATAATCTCTGTAATGTTTGGGCACAAATAGTGGCAGCTATAGAAAGGTAGAGCTAAGAAAGGGGCAGAGCAGAGGAAAAATGTTTAGATGACCAAGATGGGAAAGTTAGGTCTTTATGCAGGAAGTCATAGATATTTTGGAAGCCAGAGCTAGAGAGACACATGGGAAACTGCAATCATATCTGACAGACAAAGTCAAGCACATCCCTGGGCCCAGACATCAGCTAGGCAAATGTACACAGGATAATATCTTTTGGAGAGGACTTGAAGACTTAAAAGAAATAGCTAACTTCCCACCATCAGAGGGAAACTACCCAAGGACAGCCAAATGTTGATGCTTTTCAAAAAACATTGTTTTTATATGTAGAAATAATGTGTTGTCACTAGAGAAGATTTGGGGAAGAAGAGTAAAGAAAATAGAAATTACTTGTCCCTGTACTATTCAGCTGTTTGGTGTATATTCTTTTAGTCTTTTCTCTATGTAGAAACATAGACATCTTTTGTATATTTTATATATATGTATATATATAAATTTTAATGACTTTCCCATTTTATTTTAGCTCATTAGAATGCCTCCTTATTAAAAAATCCTTGAAATCACACTTTACAATGGTTACAAAATATTTCGTCGTATGGATTTATGATAATTTCTGTCATTGAACTTTTAAGTTGTTTTCTGATTTTTCACTATTATAAATAGAGCTATTGCGAATATCCCTGCACATAAATCTTTGTCCGCATTTGTTTATTTCCTTAGGATGGATTCCTAGAAGTAGAATCATTGTATCTAATGGCTTGGATTTTTTCAAAGCTCTTTATACACTAAAACCTAACAGCGTGCCAGAATATTCGTATCAATCTTCACTCTTATGGCATATGAAAATGGACAAAGAAATAATGACTATGGGAGTTTAGGTATCTCTAAATAAAAGCGTCCAAAGGAATTCTTCACCCCAAATTTTGAGAAGATAAAGAATTTGTCAGGAAATTATTATACTCTTTATTTAAAATTCTATACATTTTATCATATAAATGTATATATATTAGTTTACAGTTTTGCCACACTGAGAGGCTGTAAGTAATAAAAATGAATTGACTATATTTAATTCTAACATTTTTTTACTTTTGCTCGGTGAAACTCAATACCCCATGATCTGCCCTAAACTAGGGTTTCTGCTTTGAGAATTTTGGGGTTTTAGTCATAGATTTGCTTAAAGTGAAGTTTTTGTTATAATTATCTATCAATTTTGAATACTTAGTACCCTCTTATTTGCTTACTTCCCTGTTCCTAGACCACACCTTTACACTTGTTTCCTCCGCCAGAAAACATTTATTTTCTTCCCAGAAATTCTTTCTCCATATGTTTTCTCATTGACTCTCTCATTTCATTTAGAGCTCTGTTCAAATATCACCTCTAAAAGAGCATACTTCCTGCCTCACTCTTTACACTGCTTTATTTTTCCTAGTAATTATGATTTGATTTTATGTCATACATTTATTTTTCTATTTGTGTGTTATTCTTTCCAGGCTAACAAGAACTAAAACTGCACGAAGGCAGAAACTATGAGTGCATTATCCACTGCTGTATCCCGAACATGTCTGTGGTGTCTGGCACTTGGTAGTGACTCAAAAATAATTGATGAATGAATGAATGAATGAAAGAACTTTCCCTACCTTCAACCTCCTTTAACCAAAACTGTTTGCCTGTTAAATTTGCTAAGGAAAACATTTGTGTAGCTGTAACTTTTTCTAAGTACAATAGTCTATGTTTGCCTTGTTCCTGGACTGTGTCTTTTTTCCAATGAGACCAGAGGTTTTAGTTACAGGCAATGCTGAAAAGAAGAACACTTAAACACTATTTAATGAGAAGAGTCATTTCCTGCTTAACATCTAATCTGTAAATTGATCTCCAACTGAACAGAAATATGAATGTTGCAATGCTTTATGTTTAACACTTTTTACATCTGCCTGGACTCAGGGGTCCTATTATTTACTTATGTTATATCTGATATCATGAGGCCAGACAAGAAGCCAGCTCTAGAATAGATCTGTGGTGACAGGGATGCTGGGTGGGAGACATGGGAATCTGGTCAGTATGAGTAATGTTCTCAGGGTTGGTGGTGCTTTGAATATCTTATATTTTCTCTCCCTCTCTCTCTCAACCTCAAGGAGCAACCTCCTACTTCTATGTAGATACAAAGTTGACATTCAATTGATCCCATCATTTGTGATTAAAAGCTAAGAAAATATGACATAAAATATGCTTTTGGGTTGAAGCTATGAGTTCTATTAGTTCCATTGTCTCTACACAGGAAACTAGTAAAAATCACTTAATTCTTAAGTCTTAGTTACTTCATCAGAAAAATGAAAAATTCTGCTGTTGACTTCTGAGTCCCTATAATTCAAATATTCTAAGATTATGGTCTATGGCAGAGCTTTCCAAGTGTTTTCTATGGAATTACAAATTGCACAAGATGTCTTTACAGAGAAGAAGGGTCAGACAGATTCCACTGGATAAGGGCAAATAAGTCAGGGAAAGTCAGCATGTCACAGCCCCTTATGAAATGCAGATCATGTATTAGCATATTAAGTATTGATCCATAATACTTAATTATAGATCCCCTTTCCGTCTTATTTATAGACTATAGATTTTCAATCTTTTATATTTATTCTTATAAAGGAATAGCACCATTTCCTTGATTATTTTATGTTTCTTCTCTTTAGCATCTTCAGATAAATTACAAATTTCTTAAAATTTAGTGGTTGAAACTATAAACTTATTTGGGTAGAAGATATGGTTTGGATACATATAAGGCAATGTTCTGTTGGTTTTATATATCCTTCCTGATTATAAGCAAAATTTTATTATCTATCGCAGTAGGAGCAGTTCACCGAAGCAATCCCTTTGGGGAATGTCTTCAGCCGTTCTCTTAGAAACTTCTTCCTTAGAATCTACCTCCCTAAAATGTTAGTTTTCTGTCTGCAGCCGGGACCAGAAAGAATAACTCATTTCTTCTCCCATGTAATTTTTTTTTTAAGAAATGGAAGTTGCTACTTAGATTTTTCCTTGTTCAGAATAAACATACCTAGGTCTTTTATCTCAGAAGTAGCAAAGTATTGGCCTATGAACCTCCTGCTCAAGTTTGGAGAGAGTTTATTTATATCACACAGTGATTTTGTTGTTGTTATTTGTTTTGTTAATTGAGCCACGACATAAAAATTGGGAAATTTTGTATAAATATCAGAATTTCAATTTTCACTTGAAAGAATAAGGAATAGTAGTAACACTGGGTAAGCATTCCTGGGTAATTGGCTAGAGGAAGGTGGTGCTGCCTCCTTTAAAATAGGCATAGATTTTCCAGTGTGCCATAGTCCCCATCGTTCCCTATTGTGCTGCATTTCCTGAGATAGACTATCAGGTTTTCTTTATTCTCAAGCTTACGGCGATTTTCTCCCTAATGCTAGGGAAATGTTTTTCTGCTTCTATTCCATTTCAGGTATTTATATTTGTGATGTGAGTACTATAAATACTTGAGTGGATGACAACTGCTTTAAATCTTGCATAGATTGTTGTAACCCAGCGAGCGCGAAATCACCTCTGAGACGAAGACTAGGCCAAATTACAGGGTCTTTATTGCCAGGGCGACCAGGTAGGACTCGCATCTCTCTAACCTGCGGCCCTGAAAGGAGGGTGTCAAGACCTTTTATGCCCGTAAACCACCTCCTGGGCAGGGGTGAGGGTGAGGGACTTTGGACATTCCGAGGGCCAGGGGACTTTGGACATTCTAATTGTTACTTAAGTGGTTCACAGAAGTCAAGATAAGCGTTAGTTTACACATTGTCTGAGTAGAGTGGAAATTACAGACCTTAGTTACTTATTACAAGTCTTAGTTTTTCTTAAAATGGCACAGGGGCCAAAATGGTGTTGGTTTGGACTGCTTGCCTATCACATTAGGGTTACAGAGAACAGTTTCAATGGAAAGCCGAGGTATGGTCGAGGTATGCAGTTTATGGGGCAATTACCATGTCACAAGATGACATGGTGTCAAATTTTTTTCCATTCTGGTTTCTCTCTTCTGAGTGAGGTTAATAGCCTTTGTTTGCCTTAAATGTATCCATAAATGAACACAGTGTCCTGAGGTTGTCCCGCCAAAATATATTACATGTTGTTATGGACTGGGTTGTGTCCCCCGACATACGAATTCAACAGATTCATATGTTGAAACCCTACCCCAAATGTGACTGTTTTTAGAGATGGGCCTTTGGGAGGTAATTAGGTTTAGATGAAGTCATCAGGGTGAGGACCCCATGGTGGTGTTAGTTCCCTTTTGAGAAGACACCAGAGAGTTCGCTTCGCTCTGTGTCTAAGATATGAGGAGACAGCAAGAAGGAGGCCAGGAAGAGTCCCTCACCAGGAACTCAAGTGGCTTGCACCTTGAGCTCCAGAACCGTGAGAAACCAAATTCCCATTGTTTAAAAGCCACACAGCCTATGGTATTTTATTATGGAAGCCCAAACTGACCAATATACAAATATAGCCAAAAATTATTTACATGATATTAAGCAAAGGATGAAATGAGAGAATAATAAGCCTGCCAAAAAATCTAAGCTATTTTGAAGCATGCTGCTCTTAAGCCAGGGCTCCCCTATCCAGTGCTTGTTTAGTGGTTTTTCATCCCGAAAGAGAGCACCTTAAACATATCTTAAGTCACCTGGTGAGATGTGCTTCAGTGGTTAGGAGAGCACAGGATATGCATTCAGGAGAACTGGGATATGGTCGAGGCTTTTGCCTTTATTAGCTATGAGTTCTTGATTGTCTCTTTGTACTCTGGGTCATGATTTTCACCTCTGTAACAAAATTGATGGCCTTATATTGCTATGATCCAAAATAAAACATCTTTGTCTTACAGAGCTTGTTCCAGCTCTGAAAATAATGTATTGGTTTAAAAGAATTCTCCTATGGTATGTTTCTTTAACTTTTCAATGCTTCAGCACATTCCTGAATTTAGCCCGACACTCTCTTAAAAGTTTATGCTGCTTCTAAAGTCTTCCTGGTTGGAGGCCTTCCTCGTCACTTTTTGTACACACCCTTTTTCTAGCCTGAATGTACCAGAGAAATTCTTTAGCTTTACACACCTCTACTTTTTTCATTGAAATCAAGTATGAAAAAATAGTATTTAATTTTGGATATCTTTCCACTATTGTCTGCCAGTTTTCTTTTTGAGTTTTTTAGGCCATAGAATTGGTCTCATTCCCTGTGTTTTTTTGTAGAGATGGGGTCTCACTATGTTGCCCAGATTGGTCTCAATCTCCAGGCCTCCAGCAATCCTCCTGCCTTAGCCTCCCAAAGCATTGGGATTACAGGCGTGAGCCACTGCACCTGGCCTAGAATTATCCCTTTTCCGTGTGTACGTCTGTGTTTGTTTTGACCTTTTCACTCTTACCCTCCTGATACCTAAGGTACTCCATTTAATTATGCTTAGCCTTTCTGTCCCCTCATTATCAAGTTACTAAAGATTACATGGTCATATTATCCCAGCCTACCAAAAAGAGGATCTAAACATTAACTTAAGATTGATGTACTTTCTCTACCTTTGGGGACTAGAAATCTTAAGTGAAGGAAGTCAGGGACTGGCCAGATGCTTTGCTTTTAGCCAAATTAGATTTCCAGTAAATACTTCTAATCATTCCCAGATACTCCGATTTTAGTGAAATGCTATTACATACTCAACGGCCGATCAATAGAAGCTTTAATAACACTTAAGAGAAAGGGTAATTACAGGCTGGAATTCTAAGCCAAAGGTCTTGGTTTAAAGAAAAGACTCAGCATTCAGGAAAACAGAATGTCCACTTTCTATATTCTCATCCATTCTAAGCCCTGGCCAGAGTAAGAACTGTTTACATTTTGCCTGTCTAAGGATGCAAGAGTTGGTTTTATGAAAATCTGAGATGACCATTGACCCAGTGTTTTGAACCACTTCTTGAGTTCCTTCCTATCTCTGCCCCCCATATGCTCTTTTCTATGACAACTGCGAAGCCAATGGTGGGACTTTCTAGGGAGTCAATTTACAGTCAAGTGTGCACATGAGCAGCAGCACAAGGAACTGGACATCAGACAGAAACTCACAGAATCAGATAGACTTCTTCTGCAGACTCAAATGACTTAGACTTGGGAAACCGGGTGGTACTTGGAAGTGAACCCTGCAAACTTTGCTCCTGCCTATCTCTCTGCATGCAGTGATGTTTGTCCAAGGCAGAGAAAGAGTCTGTAGCTGAGAGAATCCTGAAACAAAGGTCAGTCCCAGAAATGTCCCTTCTAAGAATTTTTAAATCAAAGACACGCTAAGAGAAAGCAGAATAACTATAAAACATACATCTGACTTTCTGATTTCTTACCTTGTCATTGTGTCGTGACACTTCATTACCAAAACTAACCCAGCTTCCCTTCAAGTTCTTCACTACATTCCCAGCCATGATACTGGTTCTTATTGCAGGGCCTAAATTCCTGTTACTAGTTAGTGGGATGCACATTTGGTGACAGATCTCCTCGTTCTCCTTGTTCATTCTTCAGGACAACTATGTTTTCAACTGCAGATTAGTCTAGCCTTTCAGTGACTAGTAGACAATAGTAGTTTATGTGTAAAGGGGCCCCATGTAATAAGCACAACCTAGTAGACAAAGTAGGTTTCTCTATTCCCAAGAGAATGGTACGCCCCCATAATTTTGACCAAGTGTCAAGTTAAAATCATTGGCAAGGCAGCACAGGAAAACTCACATCACGGTTGGCCACATCCTATTAGGGATCTCAAAAATAAAAGTAGAGAGCGCTATAATTCTCACCTTTAATATAAAAGCAATAAGCAGCTACATTGCAAAACATAATAATGGGCTAATTGTTTTTGTCTTTAGTCTTACGGTATGAAAAAATTCCCTAGAAGAATTTAAAAACAGCTTATGTGCTGAACATAAAGAAACCTAACATTTTATTGCTTCTCAGCATGGTTCCATTGCATTTCAAAGCAAGCTTTCTTTTTTTTTTTTTTAAACACATGCATGTGAGATATTACATCTGTGTCTCCTAGGTAAAATGTTAAATGTGTTCATGTTACCCTGACTGCATTGCTACTCAAAGTTGAAACTAATCACTTATCCCACATTCATTTTTTTCATTCTCTCCAAGAATATTTTATTTTTTATCATAAACCAAGGGAAATTGGGATATTTCTGTTTTAAATTACATTTGCCATTATTTTATACTATAGTTTTCTACAATCTGCATTCTTAAAAGTTTGTTTAAAAAACTGTATTTGAAAACCATTTTGAATATATGTGCTTGTTAAAACACGATTAATGTGATCACTTCTTAGTCAGATAGCTTTCATAAACTTTAAGGCAAGAACCCTGGAATGGAGATTTCAGAGTGTGTACCTTTAACTCAAAATGGGACTAAATTTAATATTGGATTAACAGCTCATTTGTTGTTTAACGATGTAAAAGTTCCAGTAAAAATAATGGCTCATGAAACCTTAAAATATACTTAATACAACATTTTGAAAGGTAGAAATCTTATTTTCCTTCATGGGCACTTAGGATTATAGTTGAAGGGGCCCAGGAATATAAATAGAACTTTTTCTCCTGAGTAGAGGTGTTACCCTCCACCTGGCTCACTTCCCGCTTAGGTAATTACACCAGGCCTTTTGAAATTATCCCTGAAGTTCTAATTAGACACAATCTTCTTTGCTTCCTGATGTAAACTGCTGCTTTGAGTCTTGCTCTGGGGTGGGTTTCATATCCATGCCCCTTCCCCTTCTTTCTGACTATTCTTGTGACTTTGCTAATTAATGCTTAAAATAACACTATGTGATCTGAAAGGGGCTGTAGAAGTGTCTTATCATTATCTCCACCACTGACACTTTAACAAGGCTTCTGCAGTTAAGCAAAGAGAAGTTGAGAAGGAAACAACCAATATTCCATAACAACTATACCACCAGCAATATTGCTTGTTTTCCCCATGAATACTTCTCTAGCAGCTATTAGGCCCTCTAGAAGAGGGAGCTTTGAACCAGATGCTGAATCATTTTGCAAGTGTGAATGATGGCGTTATTAACAGTTCACTGTGTAAGGGTAACACCTGCAGCAGTGAATTATCTTAATCAGTTTTATAAAATATTTTAAAAATCATGTCAATAAAGCACCAGAACCAAGAGAGAATTTTCCTTGAAATGAAACAAAGTAGAACAAAATCATGAAATATGCATGTTTGTAAATTTATAATAATTTTCCTGTAGTGTTTTTTCGTAAGCTGTTCAAATACAGGCTATTTTATCTTGGAAGCTTATATAATAAATTTTCTGGAAATGCATACAAACAGTATGTAATCCCCCTGTTGAGGCTGCTTTAAAATCATGATCTAAAATATGAAATACATGCATATAAGTGTATAAGAAAGGTGATGACCTTAAGGCAGCCCCAACAGACAGTTTACATACTAATAGGTGTGTGTCATAAATTTGCCTAATATACTGGCTGCGTTTTCATCCATTTTTAGGCTGCTGTAAGTTGCTCGAAACCCTGTTGTACCCTATCACCCTTGACCTAGTTAAATCTTTTCCTTCCTGTGTGGTTGCTTATGATATAGCCTCCTTGTTCCTCATATCAGTGACCCCAAACACATCATAGATGCTGACCACACTAAAACCTTAATGGTCAACACCAGGGTCACTTAAATAAGTCCCTCTCTTTGTGTGAGTTTTCTTTAAACTGGCCGATTGACAACTGCTAAGAGAAAGCCTACGGGATCATGCCCATGGACCTTAATAAAGACATAGTCCCACAGGTTCTCTCTGTCCCTCTCCCTCTGCTGTCTCTCTCTCCTTTTTCTTTCTCCTCTCCCTCATTTGTTCTTTTTCCTTCTACCTGCCACCACGCTCTGGCTGAACTCCCTGCTGCCTCAGGATTTCCCCATCAGGCTCCCATCAGTTTCCCTAAGTGAGCTCTAGAACCTGTAAGTGATAACGGTCTTCTGTTTCATACATTTCAGTTCATTTCCTCATTGTGTCTCAATTGAAACACGTATTCCTGAGCTTAACTTCTTTCCAGTCGGGTTCTTTTTAGAGAGTAGCTACCTTGGTAGGAACAAACTGGACCCAGGTCAGACAAGAGTCACAAGGGCATCTGCCAGTGTAAATAAGATTCCTGTGAAATGGACACCTGGCCTCAGGTCACTTGGGTATTAGGCCTTCTGCCAGGATAAAGAAGTATCCCGTTTAAGACACACTGTAAACATCCACAACCAAATCCCTTGAATTTCTAGTCGGGGCAGGGGCTAGAGCTTATGGCCACTCTCAAGAAAGAAAAACCAAGATTCATTTAGAAAGAAGGTATAACAATAGAAATAATAACAATATCCATCAAAACTAAAAAAAATGAAAAATTCTACAAGAGGAGCAATGCCCTCTTTATATGTTTGGCAGTCTAAGGAAATATTCTGCAAAACTGTATGTGTCAGATAAGAAAAACTGAGAGAAACTTCCCCAAAATATGCTTTTATTGAAATTATATCTCTTTGAGATGTTGAGAAATGCTTTAGATTATAGGGTTGTGATACATCAGAAAGAGAATTTAAAAAATAATCTCTAATTTTAGTAAGTGGCTAGAGTTTGCATTGTTTTCAACTATTTTTTAATAAATTCCAAGGTTTGGACACTGAGCTTTTCTATAGAACATCACTGACAGAATTAAAAAGACGTTCCAAAGAAAGAGGAATTCAGCAATTTAAACTCTTTAACAGGGATAATGAAGTGAGAGTTTCTGGAAAAAATATCTTGTGGACTAGTTCTTTGCCAGCAGTCTCCTCTTACTTGGAGAAAGATCTGAACTGTTAAAGGTTTTAATTTTTCAATCAAGTATGTGACTATATTTCTTATTTTCTGCTGGGAAAAAATGCTGGGCTATTTCTTAGTCTCCAAAGGTGGTCAGTATAGAATTAAAGCATGACAAGATTAAAGCCGGCCCTTGTGGATTACAAGAAGAGACTTATACATTACAGATGCAAATTCTGAGGCACTGGCGCTGGGCATCACAGTGTAATTACCAATTATATTCTGGTCAAGAAGGTAAGCTCATGGAAAGCGAAAGGGGACAAAAACTGCTGGGCCCTGTTGTGCTGCCATCAGACACTGAAATTTTCTTCAACTTTCTTCCTCTGTTGTTAGTGCAGTGAGTGCTTCCAAAACCAAGACGTGAACTGGATGGTTACTCTGGCGATCTGGCATGTACTTTGTAAATATTTACGTCATAAAATGTAGAGCCTAACATTTAACTGTGATGTTGACACTCTGGTATGACACTTCCAAATGTTCCCTCACATTGGATCAAGGCAAATAATCAAAAAATAGGAAAATATTTGAAGAAAAATGACATGATTATAATGAATTAAATACTTCCCAATACCTACATCAAATCGGCTTTTAATTCACAATGTCAAACTATCCGGGCAGTTTAGGATCCCACATTTCCATGGAGAAGGCACTCGTCTACTTGGGAGGCAGGATGATGTAGTGGAAAGAACACGACTTAGAGGCTCATAGACCTGGATTCACATCCTAGCTCATATACTTAATAGCTCCGTAAACTTAGGCAAGTTACTTTCTCTCAGTTACAGTTTTCTCATTTTAAAAACACCTACTTTGCAATGTCTTTTGAGGACTGGATGTGGTGATGGAGAATACCTTGCAGTGTGCATACTGTATGCTGGGAAATCAAGAATGACACCAATATAGACGTTTTCTCTTCATTGAAACTGGCTGAATTATTCTACCTCATTGATTGAATTGAGTTCATTTAGCAATGGCAGCAAAATATTAATACTTCGAAGTCATATATCTTACTGACAGTACATCACCTGTTATATAAAACACAGTCATCTCTCAATTACTATCCCATTTCTTTAGGAGTACTTAAATTTTTATTTTGAACTTTAAAGAATGTAAGTGTAATCAATATGTTGACCTTCTGTATCAGTTAAGTGACAAGATGGAAGCAACAGCAGTCTCAAATTAAGACAATGCAAAGAGTTTATTCATTTAGAGGTGATTTATAAAGAAGAGAGCGGGGCTGGGCACAGTGCCTCACGCCTGTAATCCCAGCATTTTGGAAGGCTTGTGGTGAGCTGAGATCGCCCATTGCACCCTAGCCTGGGCAAAAAGAGCAAAACTCCATCTCAAAGGAAAAAAAGAAAGATGAGAGGAGATTAGGGGAATTGCATGTAAGGGTATAGGAATCTGGGTCCAGCTGCAGTGGGAATGTCACCATTTCTAACCCCAAAGCAAAGAAAAAAGGGAAAGTTATAGGACTTTAAGAAGAATTGTATCTTTCTCTCCTTCAGTCTTGCAGTGACTACATACTGACTAATACAGTTAATCCCTTGAGTCTTAGACAGCAAGGGCAAAAAATACAGGTGACCTTTCTTAGCGCCCTCTCTCTGATCTGCCAGGGCTCCTATTGGCTGAACTCAACCAGAAGCCACAGGGCTCAGGTTGCTGATGATACAATCCATTCAGATCAGCCTTGTATAGAAAATGTTGTAACTGGCCAGATGTGGTGGCTCATGCCTGTAATTCCAGCACTTTGGGAGACTGAGGCAGGTGGATCACCTGAGTTCTAGATCACCAGGAGTTCTAGACCAGCCTAGCCAGCATGGTGAAACACTGTCTCTACTAAAAATACAAAAAAATAAAATTAGCTGGGCATGGTGGCAGGTGCTGTAATTTCAGCTACTCGGGAGGCTGAGGCAAGAGAATTGCTTAAACCCAGGAGGTGGAGGTTGCAGGGAGCCGAGATGATGCCATTGCACTCCAGCCTGGGTGACAAGAGCAAAACTCTGTCTCAAAAAAATAAAAAAATGTAGCTCTGTTAAGTTTCATTCCCCCCACCCCCCATATAAGCAAAACCTTAACTTTTAACTTTGACCTACTGACCTCATTTCTCTTGAGTCTGTATATCTTGGAAGGCTATTCCTAGCTTTTCACTTGAATAAGCTCTTTAAACTGGATTCTGATTCTTTTGATTATGTCAGGTTGAAATCACAGTAACCAAGATGTGGAAAGAACTGAAATGTTCGCAGATGAATATAGATGAAAAACGTGGTATGTATATGTACTGTTATTATATATATGGCTGAATATTATTCCATTATATATTTGTATATAATATACACTATGTATAATGAATCTTATTCGGCCTTAGAAGGAAATCCTGCCATTTGCCACAACATGGATGAACCTAGAGAACACTATGCTAAGTGAAATAAGCCAGACACAGACAGATAAATACTGCATAGTCTCATTTTTATGTGGAATCTAAAACAGTCGAACTCACAGAAAAGAGAGTAGCAAGGTAGTTGCCTGGGGCTGGGAGGATGAGGAAATGGGGAAATATTGTTCAAAGGATACGTTTACTTTCACTTATAAGATGAATAAGATCTGGAGATCCAATGTACAACACAGTAACTCTAATACCATATTGCATACTTGAAATTTGATAAGACATTACCTTACTGCACATGCACCCCTCCCCCCCACACACACACATAACTATATGAGGGATTGGACAGATTAATTAGCTTGATTGCAGTAATCACTTCACAATGTATATGCTTATCAAAACAATATGTTGCATGCTTCTGATACTGTAATATAATAAGAAATACATATTTGATGTCTGTCCTTGGTTCCTGGCACACAACTCCTAAAACCCTTGGAATTTCAAGTGATAAATGTCTTTTTGTATGCTAATGAGGTGACTGCTGGCTGAAGGCTGCAAGATAACCTCTGGATGGAGGCAAGCTGGTTGTCAGAAGAGCCAACCATGTAATTAGAGGGTTGGAACTTTCAATCCCACCTCCCAATCTCCAGGGAGGGGAAAGAGGCTGAAGGTTGAGTTGATCACCAGTGGCCAATGATATGATCAACCATGCTTATTTAATGAAGCCTCCCGGTGCTGAGGTACCTGGAGAGGGCATGGAAGCTTCTCACACTTCCACATGCCTTACATACTATGTATCTCTCCAGCATTTTCTCCCTGAGAAAAAAATGTGGGTCTTCTAAACTTTTCCAGAGAGAAACTTAAGTGATGAAGAAAGAGGAGGGGAGGAAGTAGAGATAGTAGCTTTTTTTTTTTTTTTTGAGGCAAGATCTTGCTCTATTGCCCAGGCTGAAGCACAGTGGAATGGTCTCATGTCACTGTAACCTATGCCTCTGGAGCTCAAGCAATCCTTCCACCTCAGCCTTCTGAGTAGCTGTGACTACAGGCATGCCTGGCTAATGTTTGTATTTTTTGTAGATTTAGGGTTTCACCGTGTTAGCCAGACTGGTCTCAAATTCTTGGGCTCAGGCAATCTGCCTGCCGTGGCCCCCCCAGGGTGCTGGGATTACAGGAGGGAGCCACTGCGCCTGGCCGACAGTAGCCATTTTTGATAAGAGATCTCCAGAAGCCACTGTGAATAGGTTATATACAATAAAGGAGGAGTTAGGACAAATCTTCCTGTTAGAATGATGAAAAGAAAGGTCAATCTTCTCCACAGTTCTAAAATATCCAAATATCTACTACATATTCAGTTTTCAAATTACTTGCAAAATTATTTCAGTTCAACAGGGAATTATAAAGTTTCTATTGCCCATTTAAAAAAATCGGATTATTTGATTTTTTGCTATTGAGTTGTTTGAGCCCTTTGAATATTATGGTTATTAATCTCTTGTCAGATGGGTAGTTTGCAAATATTTTCTTAGATTCTGTGGATTATCTCCAATTTGCTGATTGTTGCTTTGCTGTGCTTCTTAATTGATGCGATCCCATTTGTCCATTTTTGCTTTGGTTGCTTGTGCTTTTGAGGTCTCAAGAAATCTTTATCCACACTAATGTTCTGGAGAATTTCCCCAATGTTTTATTTTAATAGTTTTATAGTTACAAGTCTTATTTTAAATGTTTTATACACTTTTATTTGATTTTTGCATATGGTGAGAGATGAGGGTCTAGTTTCATTCTTCTGGATATGGATATCCAATTTTCCCAGCACCACTTATTAAAGAGACTGTCCTTTCCCTAGTATATGTTCTTGGTGCTTTGGTCAAAAATGAGTTGACTGTAAATGTGTGGACTTATTTCAGGGTTCTCTCTTCTCTCCAGTTGGTTTATGGGTCTGCTTTCTATGTCAGTACCATGCTGTTTGTGTTACTGTAGCTTGTAATACAATTTGAAGTCTGATAGTGGGATGCCTCCAGCTTTGTTCCTTCTGTTCAGAATTATATTGGCTCTTCTGGGACTTTTCTGGTTCCATATAAATTTTATGATTTTTTTTCTATTTTTATGAAGAATATTATTGGTATTTTGATAGGGATTGTACTGAATTGGTAGAATCCCTATCAAAATACACAACACTCCAATGGGTGTTGTACAGCTTTGAGTAGTATGGATATTTTAACAATATTGATTCTTCCAATCCATGAACATGAAACATCTTTCCATTATGTTGTGTTCTCTTCCAATTCTTTCATCAATACTTTATAGTTTTTACTGTAGAGATCTTTCACTCCCTTGGCTAAGTTTATTCCTAGGTATTTAATTTTATTTGTAGCTATAGTAAATGGAATTACTTTCTTTATTTTTCAGATTGTTCACTGTTGGTATATCAAAATATTACTGATTTTTTAGATCTGAGTAAACATTTGTAAAAAGAAGGAATACAGATGGCCAAAAGATACGTGAAAAAATTTCTCGGCATCACTAATCACAGGGAAATGGAAATAAAAGCTATAATGAGATATCATGTCACCCCAATTAAAAAGCTTTTGTCAAAAAGTCAGGCAATGTGGAGGTGGTGAGTTTAACTGGCAGGGAGCAACCTGCTGTCACCATGGGCCTCGGAATCCCAGTAGGAGGAGACTCCTTGACCACCATAGACAGTTGAGTTGACAGGGAGAGCTGCTTAGAGAAGTGGTAGAGACAGAATTCCAGCTGGTGGGGAGCCCAGGGCAGTCTGGTGCAGGAGCATCTCTCGTGGAGCACTGCCAGAAATACCCATCCCCTAGTCTCAGTTTGCTCCCATAGGAGACTTCAACCCTAGTGTAACTGTTGAACCTGAACTCTGCAGAGCAGTCTTGCCCATGAGATATGTCCAGTTCAACCCAACCCTCATTCTGATAGCCTCTCTTGGAGCCCCAGCCCAGCTCTGACTGCTTGCAGTGCAGCCCCTAGGTACCTGCTGGGTACTAACATCATAGCTCCTGCAGTGGTGGACCACACCTGACCAACAGAGTGCTTCAGCAGAGCTGCCTGCACCAGCCTGCCCTTGCCCTCCCTACAATGCAGTCTTCCCCATGCCACTTTGCCTGCAGGCAGTCACCCATGGCCACCCCCATATCACTTTGCTGGCATGTGTGTGCACAGGTGGAACTCACCTTCCCTTCCCCACCTCTGTGCATGCGTGGATGCACCCTCCCATGCCACTGCTACCAGCGTGAATGCACCTTGCTCCCCTGCCCTGCCACATGGCCTTTGTTGTCAGAGTGTTGGCAGGCACAGAGCCCACCAGGCCTGCCCGTGAGTGCCCCATTTCTGCACTGGGGCTGCTGTTGCAAGACTAGGCACAGAGAACAGCAGATTTCCCTGTCTCAAGCACAGAGTGGCTACTGCTGCCAGCACAAACATGCACAGAGGATGCATACAGTCGTGCACCCACCAGTGCTCGGCTCATGTGCTGACACCACCACTGGTGCAAACAAAGGCCCTACACCCCCAGCCATACTGCTGCTACACAAAGGCTGGCATTGCAGCACCTGCTAGCTTCCTGCTGCAACCAACAAGCATGCACCTCACTGCACTGCCACTGCCACTGGCACATGTGAACAAAGATCCTGCTGCCACCACTCTACAAAGTATTTTGGCTGGCACCACCCATTGGAGTGTTGTGACCAGCCATCTAGGAGTACCTTGGCCCTTCCAGTGCAGCAGGTTCCTAACCTTGAGGAGCCAGAGATCAAAGCCAGGCCCAATCCATTCCAAAAGAGTTAGAACACACAGTGCAGGAGTCCTGAGCTAAGCTTTGGCCTCCTAAAATCTTCCAGTATTGAAGCTAGTCAACTGAACCCACCTTATACCTTATAATGTTGCAATGTTTTTGGTGTAATATTTTCCATTCTCATACCTTTTTCACCTTCCTCAAACTTCCCTACACTCTTAACTCATTCAAATGATAGCTCTCTTAAAACAGACCAGGAGTCCTTCCATTTCATTTTCTGAAATTGCTTTGTTTTATGTTCTCTTAAAACTCTTACTTTTAATTTTTTCCTTCAAGTTTATAAGCTACATTTGGTTAAAAAATAAGTCATCAGTTTCTATTTAATGATTGAACTCTAATATGAAGAGTAACTGCAAATAGGTATGTTGCAAGTGACATGTGTAGAATGGATCAAATGGGTGGAATTAGAAAACGATGAAGGATTCTAGGGTCACAGGCTGGGAAGTTGGTGGTTCTTGCTATATAGTAGTGAATGAAGCCCCTCCCGCAATTGTTACGTGTTTTTGCTTGCTGACACTAGAAAATTAAGGAACTTAAAGGACATTTTTCAGAAAATCGGCGTTAATTTTTCTTTGTGCCATTTTAGAAAGTCCTTTATTTTGCATCTTCCCTGAATGTGGTCATATCCATTAACTATTTCTATCTTGAATCTATACATTTCAAGAATTATCTAACTTGTATCACACTGTGGTAGACCAAAGAATGGCCCACCAAAACATTCACATCCTAATCCCTAAAATTTGTGAATGTTACGTTATATAGCAAAAAGGACATTGCAGGCTTAAATGTTATGGGTTTTCAGATGAGGAGATTATCTGGGTTATCCAGGTGGACCCTAAATGTGTCCTTATAAAAGGCAAGCAATGGGAGATTTGAGGAAGACAGTGTGACAATGGAAATAGACAAAGGGTCTATGGTACAAGGTATGAGTCATGAGCCAAGGAATGAAGATGGCTTCCGGAAGCCAGAAAAGGCAAGGAAACAAATTCTGCCTTAGAGATTCCAGAAAAAGCCAGCCCTGCCAATACGTTGATTTTAGTTCTGACCTCGAGAACTGTAAGAGAACAAATGTCTGGTTTTTCAAGCCAGTAAATGTATAGTAATTTGTTACAGTGGCCATAGGAAGTGAATATGCATACTGATTATGTTTTGTGCACTTGCTTTTCACTTAAGAATATACCTGCAGGGCAGGTGTGGTGGCCCATGCCTATAATCTCAGCAGTTTGGGAAGCCAAGGTGTGCGGATCACTTGAGGTCAGGAGTTCAAGACCAGCCTGGCCAACATGGTGAAACTCCGTCCATATTAAAAATACAAAAATTAGCCAGCCAGGGTGATGGGCACCTGTAATCCAGCTTCCCGGGAGGCAGAGATTTCAGTAAGCTGAGATCGTGCAATTGCACTCTAGCCTGGGCAACAAGAGCAAAACATCTCAAATATATATGTATATTTGGGATTTTTAAATAATAAAAATGTACACCTAATTCATTCTTTTAACTGTCACTTAATAGTCCAAAATATAAACTGCAATTGTTTTGTTTTCCTATTGAAAGAGAATTTGGTTCCAAGTTTTTTACTATTTTCATACTTCCAAGAACATTGTTGTATATATCTTCAGCTACTTTAAGGTAGCCATCTAGAAATTGAAATTCTAAGTTATAATAGTTGTCTCTTTTGTAACAAAGTGCACAAACTTAATGGTTTAAAGCAGCTCATTACTATTATTTTGTAAATATAATCTTTTGTTTCATTTAAAATGGGTCTCATGGGAATTAAGGTGATGGCAAGGCTGCGTTTCTTTCAGAAGCTCCAAGTATAAATCTATTTTCCTATCTTTTCCAGTTTACAGGCAGCCCACATTCCTTGGCTTGTAGCCCCATTCCATCTGTAAAGTCAGAGATTGAATCCCTCTGAAGTCTGCTTCTGATGTTGTATCTTCTCTGACTGTCCTGCCTCCCTCTTCCACTTACAAGGATCCTCATGATCGCATTGGGTCCACCTAGATAATTTATGATAATCTCCTCTAGTCTGTTTCTTACTGACTTATAGGAGTCATATATTCTGGAGTCAACTCCTTTGTCAGTTGTATCTGTTGCTAATACCTTCTTCCAGTCTGTGGATTGCCTTTTCATTTTCTCAGTAAACTCTTTCAATGACAGAGTTTTTAATATTTATAAAATCCAATTATTTTTTCTTTTTCTAATTAGTGCTTTTGTAGATGCCATTTAAGTAATTTTTGGCTACCCAAGCTTATGAAAATATTTCCCAGTGTTTTCTTCTAGAACCTTATAGTTTTTGCTTTTACATTTGTGTCTATGGTCCATCTTGAATGGATTTTTGTGACTGTATGAGGAAAGAATCAAGGTTTATTTTTTCCATACAGGTTCCTATACTTCAGCATCACTTATTTAAAAGACGAACATTTCCTCAATAAATTCCGTTAGTGCCTTCCTCATAAATCAAGTTGCCATTTAAGTGTGGGCCTCTTTCTGGACTCTATTGTGTTCCACTGAAATATTTGTCCTTGTGACACTACCATATAGTCTTACTACTATAGTAAATCTTTGTAGTAAATCTTATAATAGTGTAGCAGAAGATCTAAAACTTTGCTTTTCTATGCCAAGATGATCTTGGCTATTACTCTAGGTTTTTGGCATCTCCATATAAATTTTAGAATCAATTCATCAATTTACATACACACTCAAACCCACTGGCATTCTGATTTGATTGTACTGATGCTGTAGTTTAATTTGGGAAGAATCAGCATTTTAATAATATAAAATATGCCTATCCTTTAATATGGCCTCCTGTTCTATTTATTTAGGTCTTTTATAATTCTTTCCTACTATGTTTTATTTTTATTGTAGAAGCTTTTAAATCGAAAATGTAAGTAGATTTAAACAGGTTGTTAAACTTATTCCTAAGTATTCAAGTTTGTTCAGTGCTCTTATAAAAGGTCTTATTTACAATTTTATGTTCTGCTTTATGTTCCTGTTATAGAGAAATATAATTTAATTTTATTATAATCTTATATCTAACAATTGCTAAGTTCTTTTATCCTAATGGTTTATAGATTGCTTTGTACTTTCTGTTAAAAGTGAAAACACAGTTTTATGTCTTTCTTTTCAGTCTTTATTTCTTTTAGTTTTTTCATGCCATATTGTACTGACTACTGACTAGGACCTCTAATGCAATATTTGAATAAAAGCAGTAAAAGTGATCAGAAAAAAGTGGAGATCTTTGCCTTGTTCCCAAAGGGTAGAGAACATTCAATATCTTATGCTATGATGTTATCTATAAATTTTTAATAGAAATCCTTCATCAGATTGAAGAAAGTCTCTTTTATTTTTAATTTGCTAATATATTTATTATGACCAGGTAATAAATATATGGTGAACAGGTATGATATTTTGCCAAAATTTTTTCTTCTATAAAAATGATAATTTCTATATATAAAGTTTTTTTCTCTTATATTAGTTTGATAAATTGCAGGATTGGTTTCGAATGTTAAATCAGCCATTTATATCTGGGATAAATCCCACTCGAGCATGATGTATTATGCTTCTTATACATCACTGGGCTCAATTTTCCAACCTTTTCTATCTGTCTTCATAAGGAATGTTGATTTGTAATTTTCATTTTAATTGGTGTTCACATAAGGCATCAGTATTAAGGTGTCATGAGTTGGGACATGTTTCCTCTTTTGCTCTTTTCTGAAGGAGTTTTGGTAACATTGGTATTACTTCTTCCTCAAATGTTTGGAAGAGTTTGTTAACAAACAAAGCTTGGCCTGGAATTTTCCTTGTGGGAAGACCTCTTATAATGACATTCATATCTTTAACAGATATAGCACTATTTAATTCTTATTTTCAATTATGTTGGCTTAGAAGTTGTGCTTTTCAAAGAATTAGTTTATTTTATTTTAAGTTGTCAAATCTATTGGCATAAACTTGTTTATAACAGCACCTTTTGATCCCTTTTAGTATCTGCAGAATCTATAGTGATGTTCCTTCTTTCGTTTTTCATATTGATTAGTTTGTATTTTCTCTATTCCTTGTAGTAATGTATATCTTCCTAAGGGCTTATTATTATATTATTTATATAGATTAATTTATATCACTCTTTTATTTTTTATTTTTGAAAAAAAGAAAAAGAGAGGAAAGAAAGAGTGAAAGAAAGAAAAAAAAGAATGTAAGAGAGAAAGAAAGAGGAAGAGAAAGAGGGAGAGAGAACGGGATTCTTGTTCTATTGCCCAGGCTAGAATGCAGTCTAAAAATGGGTATTAAAACATAAGAAATAAGAGCTAAATCGAACTACACCAAAATGAAAAAACTCTCATGAGTCAAAGAACACAATCAACAGGTGAAAAGGCAATCTATAAAATGGTAAAAAAATTTTCAAATCTTATATCGTTGAAGGGTTTGGTATCCAAAATGTGTAACTGACTTCTGTGACTCATCAATAACAACAAAACCTGGTTCAAAAATGAAAATGGACAGAGGTTAAGAGACATTTCTTGAAAACAAATATACAAATAGCCAATAAGCATATGAAAAATGCTCAGCATTACTGACCATTCAGGAAATGAGATACAAAACCACAATGAGATAACACCTTACACCTATTATGGTGGCTACTATCAAAAAAACTCAGAACACATCCAGTGTTGATAAAGATATGAGGAAATTTGAACTCTTGTGCACCGTTGGTGAGAATGTAAAATTGTGCCACTGCTATAAAAAATAGTTACTGTGGTTCTTCAAAAAGTTAAACATAGAATTACCACATGATCCAGCAGTTTCTCTTCTGAGTATATACCCAAAGGAATTAAATGCAAGGTCTTGAAGAGACCTTTTCACATTTTTACACCCGTGATCATGGCTGAATTCACAATAGCTAAAATGCTGAAGCAACTCAAGTACTATGCTTTGGATATAGTTTGACCTCACCAAGTCATCTGTTGAAATTTGATCCCCAATGTTGGAGACAGGGCCTCCTGGGAGGTGTTTGAGTTGTGGGGGATGGATCCCTTATTAATAGCTTAGAGCTGTCCCCCTAGTAATGGGTAAATTCTCACTCTGTGAGCTCCCTCAAGAACTGCTTGTTTAAAAAAGCCCAGCACCCCCACCCCTCTCAATTCCTTCTTCTCTTGACATGTGATGCTTACCCTTCTGACCTTCTGCCATAAGCGGAAGCTTCCTGAAACCCTCACCAGACATAGATGCTGATACTATGTCTCTTGTGCAGCCTGCTGAACCATGAGCCAAATAAAATTATTTTCCTTATAAATTACCCAGCCTCGGGTATTTCTTAATAGCAACATAAATGAATGAAGACACCTAGTGTCCATTAATGGAAAAATGGATAGACAAAATGGATGTAGTATGTATGTGGTACATACATACATACAATGGAATATTATTCAGCCTTCTCAAGGAAGAACATTTTGACACATGCTGCAATAGGAATAAACTTTGTGGACATTATGCTAAGTGAAATTAACCAGTACCATAAAATAATACTATAAACTCATTATTCCATTACCGTAAGTACTTAGAGTAGTCAAATCCATAGAGAAAGAAAGTAGAACAGTGGTTGCCGGAGACTAGGAGAAAAGGAGAACGGGGAGTTACTTAATGCAATTCCACATTTCAGTTTTCGAGAGGTAAGGGGTTCTTGAGGTTGTTTGCAGAACAACGTGAATATATTTAGTCAACTGAACTGTACATTTAAAAATATTTGAGATGATACACTTTAGTTCTGACAATTTAAAATAATTTAAAATTCTAATTTAAAAAAAAAGCTGTGCGAGCCATTTTTTTCTACCTTCTCCTGTTAGTTGCATACATTTTTGTCAAATCCAAAGATAATTTTATATTAGGTAAGTAGTTTCTCTCTACTTGGACCTTGGTGCCAGTGACAATCTTCTCATATTGTTGTGACCTCTTTCCAGTTTATGCTTTGCATAGCACATGGCAGCTTGAGTTCAGGGTAACATTTTGTGTCTGCTCAATCGCTTTTTCTGTTTGAAGTGTGAGCTCACACTCTGGGAAGAGATGCAAACACTGGGAGTATATAATGGCTAGTTTCTCTTCTCTGAGCATGACCAAGACAAAGGCAGCTCTTTTATGGACACAAGACAGAGACTGGGCAGTCAGGTTCTGTGTGGGTTCAGAGACCATCAGAGGTGATGCATTGTCTTGTCTTGAATTGACAGATGAAGATCATGAATTAGATTCTCTGAAAAAAAGTTAGGCTTTCAGTCAAAGCTCTCCAAAAGACATCACTGAGTAAAGAATTTAGAAACCTCTCAGGAATCCCATTTGGTTTATATTATCAATAAGGTTACTTCAGAATGAGCTGCTCTGGTAAAAACTGGGCAACTCTAGTCTCTATTTATCTGTACTTTTTCATTAGTATTAGTTTTGACAACAGCACCCTTGACATCTGGCTTGATTTTCTCTTCCGTAAGATGCAAGTTACTCACCCACACAGAGTTTCTTCCTGCCCTTCCCCTGCTGGTGCCCACAGTTAGATGGTCTTGGCCCAAATTGTGGAGTTGCAAGTGAATTTGCCAGGCAGTACGGTGAGACAAAATATTCTGAGAGTTAATGGCTAGCCCTAATGAAGTAAGTTTTAACATTAAAATTCTAATGATGCTTATTTTTCCACTTAAAGATAATAGACTTCTTCTTGACTGACTGTAAAAATCTTTCTGAGGTTTTCAAAGGGAAGAGCTGCTAACAGTAAATCTTGTAGAAGATGTTTTCTAGCTGCAGTCTCACATCTGTTTTTATACCTCACACGGCCACCTTAGCATCTCTAAATGAGTAATTAGCACTTTCCCTGCCATCTAAAATAATGGAAACCCTAGCTATAAAAGGCCAACATTTGGGAACTGTTCATATTAGATTCTAACCTTTGTTTTGAAAAGGTTTATTCTTTAATTTGCACAGGTCTATAAAGAAATTAATTGCTCTCATATCCAGAATTCACACATTAGTGGAAAAATAAGACCAAAAGAAAATTAAGTTCAATTACTTTTCTTCAGATAGGTGGCATTTGTTGCAAAATTAAGTACACTCTTGAGCATTTATGGTTATAACTTAATACTTTTGCAACTAATAAATATACACCATACTTGATTCTCTTATTAAGCAAAATATTTGTCAGATTTTCATCAAAAAATATTTCCTATACACGTAGCAAAGACAGTATGTTTATTTTATATACTGCATGTAAATTCAGAAAACATGTATTTATATTATGAAAACAAAGGATGACACATGACTTTTCAAAAAAACTTATGAACTTGGAAGTTATTAGCATGTTACATACTTTCATTAACTAGATAGGACTGTCCAGACAAGCTCTTTTACTCATTCATTTAAAAACAAAATTTGGGCAAGGTAATGTGGGTCATGCCTGTAATCCCAGCATTTTCAGAGGCTGAGGTAAGTGGATCCCTTGAGCCCAGGAGTTTGCAACCAGCATGGGCAACATAGTAAGATCCCATTTCTACAAAAATATATCTTTTTAAACTCAGCTGAGCATGGTGGCATGTGTTTGTAGTCCCAGCTCCTGAGGAAGGATAGGCGGGGAGAGTCACTTGAGCCTAGGAGGTTGAGGCTAAATGAACTCTGATTTGTGCACTTTGAAAAAAAATTAAAAATAAAAACAAAATTTACCAAGCACAGACCATGTACAGAAATTATGCTAGGAGAAAAGTAAAATTGTATATTTGATTTTCAGCCAGAATTCTGCCCATCATATTTCACTGAAATAGCATTGAATACATTTATCTTCCAGTTCATTTTTTTAACTTTAAATTCATCATTATGGTTTATCAACATATTATTGTAATGTAGTATATGTTGAGTGTCCGTATTAAATAGTTACCAAAATATGCTAGGATTTTAGATTGCAGAGACATGTAATTATGTTTTTTTTTTAAATTGTAAGTTCTGGGGTACATGTGCAGAACTTGCAGGATTGTTGCATAGCTACACACATGCCATGGTGGTTTGCTGTCTCCATATTTAGAATATTTTCTTGAAACAATATAAATTTTACTTTATAAAATTTTACTAATTTTACTTCAGCAAAAACCTTATGGCATTTGCTCCTCATTAAGAACCATTGAGACACAGAATGTTATCATCCCCATCTTACAGATGTGGGAACTGCGGCAACAGGGAGGGGTGGAGTGAGGTTCCCAAGATTAGAAAGTGGTAGAACCCTGTCATTTCAGCTCTAGAAGTCGTGCTGCCTGTACAAGCAGGAGCTAGAAAAGAAAGAATGTAGGCAGCAGTTGTCTAGATAAAATAAAACGAAAACTTGAAGTCCTGAAGGTGAGAAAAATCTCTACTCTTTAAATATAATTAATTAGTCATGTGAAAAAGAACTGTAGATGTAAGACAGCACAGATCTATAGAATCTTGTAAACTACGTTAAGAAGATTCCGTTTTAGCTTCACAGCCGTGGAGTTTACAGAGGGAACATTTTTCTGTACTCTGAGAGTTGAAAATGTGACATAATTATGCTTCATTAAAAAGCACTATTTCTCTGCGACTCTTTGAAAAGATTTAGGAGAAAGGCAAGACTATGAGCACTGAGTATGTTTGCTAAAACAGACCTCAGTGAACCAGGTGTGAGAGTATGGCAGAGTCAACCATAGAAATACATTTAAAAAGGAGGAAGAAAATAGATGCACTACTTTTGATAAGTGATGTTTAAGAACTGGACAATAAATCAGTAGGGAATGAGGGAGGGAATGTGCAGCTAAAGATGACTCTCTTTTTATACTTTGGGAAACAGTAATGAAGAGATGCAGGAGGAACAGCATGTTGGGGTAGTCAGAAAAATAGCGTATTAAATAATTTGGCCTTAGTTAAATTTGAAGTGACTAGCATACATTTTGCAGAAGAGATTGAATATGTTGTTGTTGCTCAAGTGTCTAAGAGTTTTCATACACACTTACACACACACACGTACAAACACACACACACACTCTCTCAAAGGTGAAGTATTGCTCTTTTATGGGGGGGTTTGCTATGGAGAAACAGTTTAAAGTAAACGTTAAGAGCTTACATTCTGGTTTATTCAGACTTGAGTTCTAATTACAGGTAAGTTACTTTGGCAAGTTATTCAAATTCTTATCTGTATAATATTATGTTACCAAATACTTTATGGTGTTCAAGTAAGAATAGGAATAGATGCTTTATATAAAGTGTTTTATACAGAATTTAGCATGAATTATATAGTGAATATTTATACTATTATTATCATCATTATGATTATTATCTTATGAAAGAAACAAAACCAAGGTTTAGCAAGTTACCAAAGTCACTCAGAAAGTAAGTCACAAGGAAAATACTTGAATTCGTATTTGTCGAATTCAGTGTATACATTATAACTTCGTTCTGTTCTGGATTAATACTATTTAGAGATCAATTACAACATAAGGCCTTGGAGCTAATGTGTTTGTCAAAGAATGTACTATAGAAATAAAAATAAAAATAATCCCAGGACAGAAATCTAAGGAAAATCAATATTTGGGAGATGATAAGAGAAAAAAAATACAAAGCAATTTTATAAGTATTAATGAAAAAAATGTATACATGACTATCAACAACTATATATAAGGAAATCTAGTATCTCCAAAGATAAGAGAGTGTTTTGTCTGGAAGGGAAGTATCATCAGTGTCAAAAGTGACTGAGATGACAATTAAAATACGGTTTGAGCAATGTCCTTTGTGCTTAAGCAAGGTTTTTGCAAATTTGGGAGAAATGCTAAAGGATATCAAAAATTGGGAACCAAATGCTTTCTAAATAATAATACAGAACTTGAAAGCAATACTGTCTATTATTTGATAACAGAATTTTTGTCAAGTAGCCAATTTTTAATTACCATGAGGAGAGAGCACCTGAAATATGATTATTCACGTGTCTAAGTGTAAGTTCAACAATTTTATTAACAAAAGCATGAAAATGCTAATATTTCACTCTTATTATAAAGCTTGTAATGAAAAACTAAAAATAAAATAACAAGACTTCATTCCAGTGATAATGACTGAACCTAGAATGAGACATAGTGATATCACATTTCCAGCTGACATTTCTCCAAATTAATGTTACATATTTGCAGCCCTCTTCAGGAATTCAGTGGCTTAACTTAATTGACTTTATTGTAATGTATTTCATGTTTTCAGAATTTCAGATAGTCATTTCACTACATTTAAACCCTGTTGTTAAAATACAGAACACTTTAAAAATATCCTTTATGAAATTAATTTTCTAGGTTATAGATCGGCACTCTTGGATAGCATATAACTTACGTACCGGATTTTCACAGCTTTGTTAATCTTGCTTTGTTTTGCTTTGTTGCCTCATCAAAGCTTATTTGCTCCTTACCAGAGGCTATCATCTTCAGTAGAATATATTGATTCTTCCTCACAAGAAATCTAAATTCTAAGTGAAATAGTTTCCCTGTTTTACAGTCCTCTGGCTGACTGTGTTTCAGATATTTCTGTGGACAAGAGTCTGGGATTGTTATGATAATCATTCAGTGTAAAGTTTTTATAAAGCTGCATGTCTGACTTACTGCTCAAGAAATGTGATTAGATCAATAAGACTAGCATGATACAGATGTTAAAAAGTAAATCAAATTGACATTTTAAAAATAAGCTTTATCTTCAGGATACTCTTAGATTTGTGGAAAAATTGAGTGGATGAGGCAGTTTCCTTTTGCCCTATGCCCAGTTGCCCCTATTAAAATAGCACATTACTATGATACATTTGTTACATATAATTACCTAAAATTGACACATATTTATACAGCTAATTATGTATGGAGGGAAAAAAAAAGAGGTGGGAACTTCCTCACTGAGGAAATTGCTTCTGAAAAGGAGGAAACCTGAATGGTATTGCCTAGGTTTTCTTCTAGGGTTTTTATGGGTTTTATATACCTAAAGGATTATAAATCACTCTCTTATAAAGACACATGCACAAATATGTTTATTGCAGCACTGTTTACAATAGCAAAGACTTGGAACCAATCCAAATGCCCATCAATGATAGACTGGATAAAGACAATGTGGCATATATACACATATAATAACTAGCTTGTCCTCTAGAGCATATACACCATGGAATACTATGCAGCCATAAAAAAGGATGAGTTCATGTCCTTTGCAGAGACATGGATAAAGCTGGAAACCATCATTCTCAGCAAACTGACACAAGAACAGGAAACCAAATGCCACATGTTCTCACTCTTAAGTGAGTGTTGAATAATGAGAATGCATGGACACAGGGAGGGGAACATCCCACAACACGACCTGTCAGGGACTGGGGGGCTACGGGAGGGATAGCAAGGGGTGGGGGATAGGGGAGGGATAGCATTAGGAGAAATACCTAATGTAGATGACGGAGGAATGGATGCAGCAAACCATCATGGTACATGTACACCTATGTAACAAACCTGCAGGTTCTGTACATGTACCCCAGAATGAACTTAAAATACAATAAAAATAAAAAATAAAAAAATAAAAAGGGGGAATCCTCGCAAATTTACACTGCTTCCTTGCTGTATAAAAATCAGATTGTATGTAAAATTTTACTTGGCATTTAATATACAAAGAGGATTTTATATATGAAGAACTTTGCCTAAAAATTATTTGTATAAAGAACAAAGATCATTTTCTTTCAGCAACCATTTTGTGTTGACAGTAAGAATTCTGCTTCCTTGCTGTATAAATACATGTAACATTATGGGAACAGACTCCCTCTCTGGGAGCCCAATGCTTAGCAAGTCCAGTGCAACTCATCCATCTAAAGCATATTGTTTTACCAGTCCTTGATTTGTCGGCTCAGGAGTTTCACTTGTTCTCTTTTATTGTATGCTTTTAAAGGCTGCACACTTCTTTCATATACTGTTTTGCATACATTTCACACAATTAACATCTAGCAGACTAGCCTAAAATTTACTTGTAGGATATTAGTAGAACAATTAGTTGAAAATTACAACATATTGATAATATAAAAATAAAAATGTGATTATTATGAATATTGCAACATATTGAATTCTCAATTTTTTGACCAACAAAAAGAGCTTATTTATGTTATGTTTGTGGAGTATTTATAGAAATTGATATTCTGAGCACTATAGTGTCAATGTGTTTCATGAGATAAAAACCATATGTTGTATGTTCTCTGATAATAATAAAACCACAAGAAAAAATTCATTTTGGAAGTTTCAAAATACACTTCTAATTAACCCTGTGTCAAATAGTAAATAAAATTGTAACCAAAACTATTGAGCATTTAACTGAGTAATATTAACAGACTTGAAGAGTACTGATTGTTTTCCAATGTTCTTTATTATATATAGCTCAAATGTATTAATGGCAACTAGAAAATAGCAAAAAGAAAAAAAAAAGACACAAAAACTCTGAATTGTCATAAGCATCAAAGTTCAAAAGGCTTGCATTATCCACATTGTGCATAGGTATGGTAGCATATGAAAACAACAATGGAAGGAAACAAATCAGAGTTATTATATTATACAATTTCCAGTTAAATAAACTGCAAAACTAGAATTGCAATTCGGAGAGTACTTGCCATTTTGCACACAGTACACCTTACAGTCAGCAAGTTGTTTATCTTCCATGTAAATTGCTTTCCTGAGTGCTCTAGCAGCATATATTAAAAGTAAACAAAAGCATAAACAGAAACTTCAGTAAGCATAACTTAAAACAGTAGAAACAGATAGGAATATTTTCCGGAATTGCTTTCAGTCTAGTTCACATAAAATGCCCTTTAATTCTATTTTATTGCACTTTGAAATGTGCTGCACTGTAACTATTAGAGGAACTTCATAATAGATACAGAATTGAATAATGTTAGAAATGATGATTCAACAGTCCTTGTCATTTGTGACATTTTATTAGGCTCTAGATGATTTTTAAAATTGGGCATTAGTCAACAGACCTCTAGTTTTAAAATACTCATTGACTTACATGTTCGTTATGTTCAAAATATGTTTAAACTGCTTAGTAAGTGAAGGTTCACTAACAGTATTGAATCAATCCTATTTAAAATCACCCCCGTTAAAAGATTAAGCTAGTGTAAAAATACATTTTCGGTGTAAAAAAAGTGCTTTGAGAGAATGAAACGTTTCAACAGGAGTATAATAACTGTTGAATATCTAAAAGCTAAAAGGTCAAGAAGTTCGTGTTTAAAATTAAAGAAGTATGAGGATATTACCAGAGAAGATGTGATTTGAAGATTTTGAAGATTTCATTTAAAATACATACTTCATTTTAGAACAGTTTTAGATTTATGAGAAAATTGTAAGACATCCAATATATTCCACATACAGTTTCCCTTATTATTAACATCTTACATTAGTCTAGTACATTTTGTACAGTCTAAGAATAAATGCTGACACGTATATATAACTGAAGTCCATACTTTACCCAGATTTCCTTCATTTATTAATTATTATTTTGAGACAGAATCTCACTCGGTCACCCAGACTGGAGTACAGTGGCACAATCTCGGCTCACTGCAACCTCCGCCTTCCGGGTTCAAGCAACTCTCCTGCCTCAGCCATCAGAGTAGCTGGGACTACAGGCACACACCACCACGTCCAGCTAATTTTTGTATTTTTTAAATAGAGACAGGGATTCACCATGTTGGCCAGGCTGGTCTTGAACTCCTGACCTCAGGCGATTCACCTGCCTTGGCCTCTCAAAGTGCTGGGATTACAGGCATGAGCCACCACGCCCAGCCGATTTCCTCCATTTTTAACTAATATATTCTTCCACAGAATCCCATGCAGGATATCATGTTACATTTAATAATCACATCTCCTTAGGCTTCTATGACTGACAGATTATCAGATTTTCCTTTTTATGGAGATTTTAGGATATTTGGTCTGATAAATCAAGTCAATTTGGATTTACATGAATATTTTCTTCTCTGAGGAAGACCTTTGAGGCAAGGTGCCATTGTTTCAAATCATATTCACAGTTCATAATGCCAGCATGACTTATCATTGCTGATGATAGCTCTGATCACTTGACTGAAGTAGTGTTTGTAAAGCTTCTTAACTGTAAAGCTACTCTTTTTTCGCTGTTATAGATACAATGTATTTTTAATAATTCACTATGTGAAATTTGCAGTTAAGGAGTGAGAGGTGTGCTACTGATCCTTGAGAGAGGAATATTAACATAAATTTCTTGGAATTTTTTTGCATAAGAAATTTGTTTTATCCATCTTATCTACCTATCTATTTAATCATTATTTCTGTGAGCATGGATTTGGAGATATTTATTTCATATTTTGGGTTATAATTAACACTATTTTATTTTGCTCAAATTATTTCAGCTTTGGCCATTGGGAGCTTTTATAATTGGCCCCTCTGTCCCTTTTACATATTCAAACCTTTGTATGTGTGCATTTGTGTGTGTGTGTGTATGTTTAGCACTTTATAAATTTGAGGCACTACAAGATGTTCTAGGCTCATTTTGCAGTATGCTTGTGTCAGGCCTAGAATCAGATATTTATCCAAAGATCTTGAGCATTTTTTTTTTTTACTGAAGAATAATATTAGAAACCAAAATCTGAGTGCCAGGTGTAAACATTGCTATTGGGTTGTCATTGGTTCTAGGTCCACTTGGTGAAATAGAAATACATGTGTGTATACTCACCAATGTGTATACACTTATCTGCATATTTTTATAGACTCTATCTGTGTATGTGACAAGACAAACGGGTTCATACTAATATGCCCTACTCTAATTTATTACTGCATGGACCGTTGTAGGTACCTTTGCTTATTACATTGCTTATCTGCAGACATTTACGCCACCAATGGGAAACCTGGTTTCAACTCTTTGCTATTAATTTATTTAACTGTTAATTTTCAGTATACATCTACAGCAGTATAAAAAATGTTAATATGTACCTCATGGAAATATCTTTATTAACTAGAGTATGATACTCATGTACATTTTTTTAAATTGTACTTTAGGTTCTGGGGTACATGTGCAGATCATGCAGGACTATTTTACATGGCAATATGCTTTGCTGCCTCCAACCCCCGTCACCTATATCTGGCATTTCTCCCCATGTTATCCGTCCCCAATCTCCCAACCCCACCCCGCTGTCCCTCCCCTAATCCTCCCCAACAGACCCCACAGTGTGTGATGCTCCTCTCCCTGTGTCCATGTGTTCTCATTGTTCAACACCTGCCTATGAGTGAGAACATGCAGTACTCATATACATTTTAAAAATATTTTTAGTCTTTACTTCACTCATTTTCAAGGTTACTTAGATCAGAACGTTTTTTCTCATCTCCTTCAGTAAAATTGTTTCCTATATTTGTAATACACTCAGGTTATTTGGTCACATTTTGCCTTTCAACCTGGGACCACCTGAACTCCTATTTAATTTTTATACATTGTGTCAATCTTTTGTTCAGTAAATTTCTGTGTTTTAACCCATGCATAGTGTTATATAGCTACCATTATAGTATCATCAGGATAGTTTCTTGATCCTAAACTATTCCCTGGGTGTCATACATTTAACTCTTTAACCCCATCATTGTACTGCTGGTAAGTACTGATCTTTGTAATGTATCTGTAGTTTTGTTTTTTCCAGAATTCCTTCTCATACTCACTTCTTTAACATAGCAGTATATATTCAAGATTCATTCAAGGCTTTTCTGTAAATTTATAGATCATTTTCTTTTACACTGAATAATATCTGATTGTATGATGTACTGTGGTTTATCTATTTCCCCATTGAAGGACATCTTGGTTCCTTTAAGTTTTTGGAGATTATGAATAAAGCATCTATTAACATTCACATGCAGAATTCTATGTGAACATAACTTGAAATTTATCTGCATAATCATCTAGAAGCACTATTATATATATTATATATAAATATATAAACATTTATATTATTACTATTATATATTATATATAATTGTATGGCAAGATTACATTTAGCTTTTTAAGAAATATATATTACAAAGTTATTTGAAAAGTAGCACTGCATATATATTTTATATATATATTTAGATATATTTACATTGTAATATATAGTTTGTCATATATATAATATATATAAATATATATGTATATACAAATATATATTTACAAAATACATATTTTCAAAATATATATTACCAAGAAATATATAATATATTCATATTAATTTTATTAATATATGTTATAGATATTATATGATAGATGTTGTGTATGATTGTATAGCAAGAGTACATTTAGCTTTGTAAGACAATGTCAAAATCTCTTCCATCATGATTGTATCATTTGGCATTTCCACTTGTGAATAGGGGAAGTTTTTCTTGCACCACAATGTAGTCAACAATTGGTCTTCACTGTTTCTGGATTTAGCGATGCTAATAGGTGGGTGGTGTTATCTCATTATTGCTTTAATTTGTAATTTCCTAATGTCAAATGAGGCTTCCTATCTTTTTATATAAATATTTATCATGAGTATATCTTCCTTGATAAGGTGTCTGTTCAGATCTTTTGCCCGTGGGAAAGACCCACACACATGATTCAATCAGCCTCTTGGACAATATGATAGATTTGAATTTTCCATGTGTAAAACCGAGTCCCTCCCACGACATGTGGGAATTCAATATGACATTTGGGAGAGAACACAGGCAAACCATCTCACACCCTAACCCGGTTAGCTTCTTTGAGATAAAGCATTTTCAGGAGCAAAATATCATTTTTATGCACAGGCAAGGAGTAAAGAGCAATCAAAGGCATTACATAGATGATCAAAATGTTTCCCTATATTGGTGATAAAGTCACTTATTGGTGCTCAAGTTACTTAAGGCACCATGTTAGTTCATGACCCTCTATTTGATTAATTTATTTATTTGAATAGCAATGTGAATAAAAATATGTGTTTGATAAGCAATAAATGATTTTTAGATTTATTGGTTGCTTTTTTATTTGACATTCTTGAATAAGGTCTTTGCTCCCTCTGAAACAAAGCTTAATTTCAAAGTGTTAATACAAATATAATTGAGAGTTAGTTAAAACATAATTCTGAGTCTGACCCGGCAGCGTGATCGAGTAACTGAATGATTCCTGCTACTGCTTCCTACTTCTGCCTCTTTTGACCTTACTGGTCTATTTGCATTGGATTCAGATTTCTGGGGCAGGACTCTGATTAAAACGCTTTGCCATTCAATTTGAAAATATCAACAAATTCTAGGTTTTCCTCTCGTCATCTAATATTACGGGCAGAAAGAGTCCTTAATAGGATTCTCTCAAAGGAGAAACCAAACTGCTTTTCTTTCCTCTTCCATTCACAACGCAGCATGCTTCTGTGATCCTAGAAATATGGGGGTATTTTCCCCGCACCAGGCAATCAATCAATTCTGCAGTGGACAACAGCTGAGTGATCTCTATCAGCTGTTGACACTATCTACCTATACAAAGCATCAGATCCTCTAGGTTGAGGGCTTTGTTCAGATACCAATCATAAGGTTGTCACCTATACTTCTGACTGATCAACTCTTGATTGGGATTCCCACTAACCCCTCTTTGGATTTGATGAATTTGCAAGAGTGGCTCACAGAAATCAGCAAAACACTTTGCTTACATTTACTGGTTTACTATATGGGAATATTACAAAGAATGTAAAGAGATATATATGGTGAGGTATATGGGAAGGAGCATGAAGCTTTCATGCTCTCCCCATGGAGACACACTCTAGGAATCTGTGTATGTTTATCTGTCCATTCAAACTCAGTGCTGTTGGATTTAATGGAAGCTTCATTCCATAGGCATGCCTGACTAAATCATTGGCCTTCACCTTCAACTTGACCTTCAGCACTTCTCCCCTCCCTGGAAGTTGGGGGAATCGGCTGAAAGTTCCAACATTCTAATGATGTCTTAGATAAACCTGGAGGACATTAGGCTCAGTGAAATGATCCAGGCACAGTAAGACAGATAACAAGGGATCTCACTCATATGTGGAATCTAAAAATGTTGTTCTCATAGAGTAGAACAGTTTTTACCAGAGGCCTGGGAAGATAGGGGAGTGGGGTAAATGGGGTAAGGTTGACCAATGGGTAAAAAGTTATAATTAGACAAAGAGTTTAAGTGCTAGTGAACCATTCTACAGTAGGGTGATTATAATTAACAGTAATATATTGTGCCTTTCAAAATGATAGAGGAGAGAATATTGACTTTTCTTACCAAAAGAAATGATGAATGTTTGAGGTTATAGATACATTAGTTACCTTAATTCAGTCATTACACATTGTATACATGCACTGAGACATCACGCTGTACTCCCCAAATATGTATAATTATTATGTAATACAAAATAAAACGAAAGGACAAAATTGGAGGCATCACATGTCCTAATTTTAAAATACAAAAGTAGTAGAAAAGTATGATACTGACCTAAAAACAGACATATAGAGCAATGGACAGAATACAGATTTCTGAGACAATACCATGCATGTGTATTCAACTGAGAAGAAAGGACAGTCTCTTCAATAAACAATGCTGGGAAAGCTGGATATCTGCATGCAAAATCATGAAACTAGACTCTGATCTTACCTCATATACAAAAATGAACTCAAAATAGATTACAGACTTAAACATAAGACATAAAACTCCTGTGACCAGTCTCCATCCTGAAGCTACCTTGGGGCTGCCAGCCATTAGTCAAATCATTAAATACAAAAAGGCATCACTTTGGCTATTCGAAGGATTGTAGGAGTTGTATGTCAGGAAATAAAGAAGACCAAATGTCTATTTCACAATATTACAACTTCAAGGACAAAAGGGGAATGTGTTTTCTTATATATCTTGGAAGAATTAACTCTGTGAGAAAGGAAAGGCACATCAAAGGAGAAGAGAGATGTTAAGGACAAACTTCAGGACTTTAACTTGCATAAAGTCAGTATTGCATATTGCAGCATGTAAGTCAATAACAGCAAAAAGAAATTATAAGAATAGCTTGTACTTGAAAAATCTGTCACATTTCAAAACACAATCCTGCCTTTCCAACAGTCCCCCAAACTCTTAGCTCATTCAAGCATTAACCCACATGTCCAAGTCCAAAGTCTCATCTAAGACAAGGCAAGTCCTTTCAGCCTATGAGCCTGTAAAATCAAAAGCAAGTTAGGTACTTCCTTGATACAAAGAGCATACAGGCATTGGGTAAATACACCTGTTCTAAATGGGAGAAATTGGCCAAAACAAAGAGGTTACAGGCCCCACTGAAGCCTGAAATTGAATAGGGCATTAAACCTTAGAGTTCTAAAATTATCTCCTTTGATTCCATGTCTCACACCCAGGTCATGCTAATGCAGGAGGTGGGGTTTCATGGCCTTGGGCAGCTCTGTCCCTGTGCCTTTGCAGGATACAACCCTCCTCCAAGCTGCTTTCACAGGCTGGCTTTGAGTGTCTGTGGCTTTTCCAGGCACTCGGTGCAAGCTGTCAGTGGATCTACACTTCTGGGATCTCACAGCTCTACTAGGCAGTGTCCCAGTCGGGACTCTGTGTGGCAGCTCCAACCCCACATTCCCCTTCTGCACTGCCCTAGCAGAGGTTCTCCATGAGGGCTCTGCCCCTGCAGTTAAATATATGCCTGGATATCCAGGCATTTCCATACATCTTCTGAAATCTAAGCAGAAGTTCCCAAACCACTCTCCTTGACTCAACACCACATGTAATCCACCAAGATTTGGGGCTCGCACTTCCTGAATCAATGGCATCACCTGTACCTTGACCCCTTTTAGCCCTCGGCTAGAGTGGCTGGGACACAAGACACCATGACCCAAGGCTGCACAGTGCAGGGGGACCCTGAGCCTGGCCCACAAAACCATTTTTCCCTCTTAGGCTTCCCAGCCTGTGATGGGAGGGGCTGCTGTGAGGGTTTCCGACATGGCCTGGAGACATTTTCCCCATTGTCTTGGTGATTAATATTTCGTTCCTTGTTACTTATACAAATTTCTGCAGCAGGCTTGAATTTTTCCCCTGAAATTTTCTTTTCTATTGCATCCTCAGGCTGCAAATTATCCAAATTTTTATGCTCGGCTTCCTCTTGAATACTTTGCGGCTGAGAAATTTCTTCCACCAGATATCCTAAATCATCTCTCTCTCAAGTTCTAAGTTTAAAATCTCTAAAACAAGAGCAAAATGCCGCCAGTCTCTTTGCTGAAGTATAACGAGAGTCAACTTTGCTCCAGTTTCCAACAAATTCCTCATCTTCGTCTGAGACCACCCCATCCTGGACTTCATTGTCTGTATCACTGTCAACATTTTGGTCAAAGACATTCAATGAGTCTCTAGGAAGTTCTAAACTTTCCCACATTTTCCTGTCTTCTTCCGAGCCCTCCAATCTGTTTCAACCTCTGCCTGTTGAAAGTTGCTTCCAAATTTTGGGGTATCCTTATAGCAGTGCCCCACTCCCTTGGTACCAATTTACTGCATTAGTCTGTTCACACTGCTATAAAGACACACCCGAGACTGAGTAATTGACAAAGGAAAGAGGTTTCATTGACTCACAGTTTCCCATGACTTTGGAGGCCACAGGAAACTTACTATAATGGTGGAAAGGGAAAGAGAAAAGTGCCAAGCAAAGGGGGGAAAGCCCCTTATAAAACTATCAGATTTTGTGAGAACTCATTCACTATCATGAGAAGAGCATGGGAGTAACTACCTCCATGATTCAGTTACCTCCCTTCTGCTGCATTCCTCCCAAGACATGTAGGGATTATGGGAACTACAATTCAAGATTTGGGTGGGAAGGGACACGGCCAAACCACAGCACAGCATTTTAATACTTTACTAGTAACAGACACAAGGAAGCATGGATTTTATCTTTTAGAAATATTTTTCTATTTTTTGAGATAATACATTTTTTAAATGGTAGAATAACAAAAAATAAGCATATATAATGACTTGTTCACATTTTTTATGGTTCCAACAAATAATGGGTTTATCATAAAGAATAACCTATCAAAAACAATTTTCGTTAGTTATCCTTTATAAATTTTTATAATATTTCAGCCTTTTTTTTTCAACATTTATGGTACATTTTAAAACCAGCAATTGGTACTCTGAGATTTATAATAATTCTTTCTTGGGATCTTTATTTATCACTTAGAAGTACCTTAGAGATAAAAAATTATATCTAATTTATGAAAAAAATTATAATCTTTAAAAGATTTTTTCTTCTATTTTGTCTTAGAAAATGTAACAGTGGGTCTATTTTACATATCAACTGCTACTGTGTACAGATGAATAATGTACAAGCATTGTTATTGGGTGAGCTATACACCTATTCTCTACATTGAGTCTGGGTCTGTTAATGTCAGTCAGTAAGTCACAGGCTATATACTTATACAACAAGACTGAGTTTTATTCATAAATACGTTTTTTAGGAAAATAAGATTCATATTTTATCTGCCTCTCATATTAATTAATAAACTACTAAGTATAAAGCAAAAATACATAGCCATAATTTGAGCCTAATTGCTGAATTTATTTTTATGAGGTTATTGCTGTAATTTCTAAAGGTTAAAGCAATATGACTAAATCAGTGTACTTATACCGTTTAACTTGACACAGTGATTATGCTATAAATTTTACAATAAAGTATAGCTAAGATGTTCCAAGGAAGATGGAAATTAGAGATAATAAAATATAATGTGAGAATAAAATTGACATGAATATTTTGAAATATCATTACAGTATGATTTTGTTTCTTTACTGTCGTTAACTGTCATAAGGCCCTGAATATTTAAGAGTATTGAGGCAATTTAAATAATAAAATGCAATCTTTTGAATATGTTATCAAAATATTCATAAAACAAAAGGATGTGTCAACCTGCTGAGAAGGCAATTTTGAAGAAAATTTGCTTAAAATGATTGAAATCAGAAAGTGGAGCAGAGGAGAGGGGCAAGATGATTAAATAGAAGGCTCCACTGAATGTACAACAGTTTACCAGTTTAACAACTATCTAGACAAAGCAAGCAACTTAATAAGAACCAGAAATTAGATGAGCACTGACAGTACCTGGTTTTAACTTAATATCATGAAAAGAGTAACAAAAGATGGTAGGAAAGAGCCTTGAATCAGGGATGCCACTCCTCACCCATCTCCAGCAGCAGCTGTGTGGCATTGAGAGAGAATCTGTGCTCTTGGGAGAGGGAGAGCACAACAATTTTGAGACACTGGATTGAATTCAGGGATGTTCTGTCACAAAGAAATCAATACCAGCCTGAACCCAGCTGATGCCTGCCCACAGAGGGGAGCCCACTGCCCTGAAGGGGGAGTTTCAGGCCAGGTAGCATCTATCACAAACTGACTGAAAAGCCTTTGGATCTAAAGGGAACATCAGCAGTAGCCTGACAGTACTTCCTGTGGGGCAGCAGTGATGGCCACTGGATGAAGCTCTTCTGACTGCAGAAAGAACAGGGAATAATGAGAAAGATATATCTCATCATTTGAGTGCCAGCTCAGCCACAGTACAATAGAATACCAGATAGACTTCTAAGGTTTTTTACTCCAGTCTCTGGCTCAGAGTTGTCAGTCCTGGACCTACTTGGGGTCTGGGGAAGGTCGAAAACCTGAAAGAAGAATATAAGCCTGGCTGGTTTCACCAACTGCTGATTATAGAGCCCCAGGCCCATGAGCCAATATCAGCAGATGCTGGGGAGTGATTACAGTGGGCCTTGGGCAAGACCCAGTGATGTGCTGACTTCAGATCTGAGTCAATGCAGTCCCAGTGGTGCTGGCCACAGGGATGCTTGTGTCATCTCACCCCTACCCCCGGGTACTTTACAACAGTGAGAGAGACTCCATTTGTTCAGGAGAAAGTAACGAAAGAGAACAAGAATCTCTTCCTGGTAATCCAAGAAAATTCTTCTGGATCTTATCCAAGTCCATAAAGGCAGTACCTCTATTAGTTTCCAGGTGTCACAGTGCTACTGGGCTTCACCTGGACCATAATGCAGATATAGCTTAGATCACCACATTAAAGCTCTTTCAAATACCTGGAAAGCCTTCCCAATGAAACAGGTACAAGCAATCACAGAATGTGATGACTGCAATATATACCTAACTCTTCAATGCCCAGACACAGATGAACATCCACTAGTATCAAGAACATCTAGGAAAACATGAGGTCACCAAGTGAACTAAATAAGGAACCAAAGACCAATCCTGGAGAAACAGAGCTATGTGACTTTTTAGACAGAGAAATCCAAATGTCTGTTTTGAGGAAACCTAAAGACATTTAAGATAACACAGAGAAGAAAGTAAGAATCCTACCAGTTAAATTTAAGAAAGAGAATGAAATCTTAAAAATAATCAAGCAGAAATTCTTGAGTTGAAAAATGCAAATGACACACTGAAGAATGCAGCAGAGACTTTTAATAGCAGAACTGATCAAGCTGAAGGAAGAATTAATGAACTTGAAGACAGACTATTTGAAAACAGAGAGGAAAAAAGAATAAAAAAACACTAAGGCACACCTGGAGGATCTAGAAAATAGCCTCAGAAGGGAAAATCTACGAAGTTTGGACTTAAAGAACAGGTAGAGAAGAGGGGTAAAAGTTTATTCAAAAAGATAGTAACAGAGAACTTCCCAAACCTAAAGAAAGTTAGCAACATTCAACTGTGAGAAGATTATAAAACACCAAGCAGATTTAACCCTAACAAGACTACTTCAAAGCATTGAATAATCAAACTCCCAAAGATCAGGGACAAAGAGCGGATTCTAAATGCAGCAGGAGCAAAGAAACAAATAACATATGAGGGAGCTCCAATGTGTCTAGAGGGAAACTTTTCAGCAGAAAACTTACAGGCCTGGAAAGAGTGGCATGGCATGATTAATGTGCTGAAGAAAAAATAACAAACCTCTTTTATTCTACAATAGTCTACCTAGCAAAACTATCCTTCAAACATAAAGAATAAATAACTTTCAAAGACACACTAAAGCTGAGAGATTTAAGTGACATCAGGCCTGTTCTACAAGAAATGCTAAAGGGAGTACTTCAAAAAGCACACAAAGTTAATGAGCAATAAGAAATCATCTGAAGGTACAAAACTCACTGGTAATGGGAACTGCACAGAAAAACACTGAGTATTGTAACAGAGTAACTGTGGTGTGTGAACTACTTTTATCATAAGTACAAAGACTAAACAGTGAACCAATAAAAAATAATGACTACAACAAATTTTCAAGACATGGATGGTAATATTAAGATATAAATAGAAATGACCAAAAGTTAAAAAGCAAGGGAAGAAGTTAAGATGTATATTTTTATTAGTTCTCTTTTTGCTTGCTTTTTGTTTTGTTTGTAACAATGTAGACTTTTTGTGTTTGTCTTTGCTTGTTTGTTTGCTTATTTTTGTAATCAGAGTTAAGTTGTCATCAGTTTAAAATAATGTGTTAAAGATGTCATTTGCAAGCCTCATGGTAACCTCATACTGAAAAACATAACACACATACACACACACACACACACCAGAGAAAATAACATAAAGTAAGACAGTAATGAAGGAAGAAAAGACCACAAAATAAGAAGAAGATAAGAGACAAAATTACAATAGTAAGTCTTTACTTGTCTATAATAACATCGAGTGTAAATAAACTAAACTCTGCAGTCAAAAGGTACAGAATGGCTGAATGGATAAAAAAGACAAGGCCCAATGATCTTTGCCTACAAAAGACACATTTCACCTATAAACACATACACAGACTGAAAATAAAGGGATGGAAAAATATATTTTATGCAAATTGAAACCAAAAAAGCAGGAGTAGCCATATGTATACCAGATAAAATAGATTTCAGGACAAAAACTATAAAAGGAGATGAGCAAGGTCATTATACATTGATAAGGAGATCAACTCAGCAAGAGGATATAACAATTATAAATACAGAAGAACTCACCACTGGAGAAGCCAGATATATAAAGCAAATATTATTTGAGCTAAAGAGAGACATAGACTGCAATATAATAACATCTGGAGACCTCATCACTCACTTTCAGCATTGAACAGATCATCCAGACAGAAAATCAGCAAAGAAACATTGGAATTAATCTGTACTATAGACCAAATGGACTTAAGAGATATTTGCAGAACATTTCATCCAGTAGCTGTAGAATACACCTTCTTCTTGTCAGCACATTGATCATTCTTTAAGACAGACCATATATAAGGTAACAAAGAAGTTTTAAAACATTATCCCCAAGTTGAAATAATTTGAAGTTCCTTCTCTAACCACGGTAGAGTAAAACTAGTAATCAGTAACAAGAGGAAATTGGAAACTATGTAAACACATGGAAATTAAACAATATGCTCCTGATTGACCAATAGGTAATAAAATAAGAAGAAAACTTAAAAGTTTATTGAAACAAATTAAAACCTATGGGATATAATGAAAGCAGTACTAAAATCAAAGTTTATAACAGAGAGCAATGAGCATCTACTTTAAAAAAGTAGAAAAACTTCATATAAACAATGCAATGATGCATCTTTTGTTTGTTTGTTTTGTTTTGTTTTGAGTCGAAGTCTTACTCTGTCACCCATGCTGGAGTGCAGTGTCGTGATCTTGGCTCACCGCAACCTCTGCCTTCTGAATTCAAGGGATTCTCCTGCCTCAGCCTCCCAAGTAGCCGAGACTACAGGTGCCCACCACCACATCTGGCTGATTTTAGTATTTTTACTAGAGACAGGGTTTCACCATGTTGGCCAGGTTAGTCTCAAACTCCTGACCTCAGGTGATCTGCCCACATCGGCCTCCCAAACTGTTGGGATTTTAGGAATAAGCCACAGAGACCGGCCTATGATACATCTTAAAAAAATGATAAAAGTAAGAGCAAACCAAATGCAAAATTAGTAGAGAAAAAGAAATAATAAAGATCAGAGCAGAAATAAAATTGGAACAAAAATACAATACGAAAGATCAATGTGTCCTGAAGGTGGTGACTAGCACGTGTAAACCCAACACTTTGAGAGGCTGAGACAGGAGAATTGCTTAAAGGCAGGAGTTTGAGATAAGCCTGAGCAGCAATGCAAGATCCAATTTCTATGAAAAGTTTTCAAAAACTGCTGGGTGTAGTGGCATGTGCCTGTAGTTGCAGCTACTTGAGATGCTGAGGTAGGTAAATCGATCGCTTCAGCCCAGGAATATAAGGCTGCAGTAAGGTATACTCACTCCACTGCGTTTCAGCCTGGGAAGTAGAGCAAGACCCTCCAAGAGAAAGAGGATGAAATAAAGGACTTTGCATTTTTATTTTGTACTGTGCTGTAAAATAATGTAGCTGCTTCTGATGACTGTTGATTGTTACCGAACTTCCTGTAAATGCCATCTTACTGAATATAATCTCTAGAATCAGATATTACACCGTTTATGTTTTTGAGATTCAGGTATGTTGCAATACCAAGATTTCCCCTTTTGAATTGCTGAATGGTATTTTAATTCATTTGGTTTCAATAGGAAGTAATAACTATACCCTTTATTTGATATTTTCTTCACGTCTGTCTTGAGTGGTTCTTAGCATTATCCTTTACAGTTTGTGTATCAATTTCCTCTTTAGACCCTACAAGTTCCTGGATTTGTGTATTCTTTACTTTGTTTCTCTTCTGCTAAAAATAGAAATAGTATTTTCTGAGTTCATTTTTCCTCGATTAATTTGCGAAACATAGCCCAAACAAATCAACACACTATGGATATTATGAAGTTCATATGTTCATAATTAAGTTCATAATAAGCCTTCTGTACTATCACAGGTGACAGTTTTATCAAATGTTTTACTACTATGTAATATAAATAAAGTTTCTTCATTCCTGCAATTTTCTTAGCAACTGACTACTTTACAGCTTGTCACTTCCAATTACTTATGTTTGTGTTGTGACCACATCCAACACCAGGGTTTCAACTCCTGTTACTCAGAAAAGGTTATGGGACACATTATGACTTTCATAGGTCCACAGACATTTGTGGTCCTATCCTCCGTAAAAATTATTCCGTGTTATGACTGGATAATGAAGATGAATATATCCAGGCCTGAATATAATAATTTTTATTCTGATTTTCAAGGAATGAAGATGTTTTCTCAGGTCCCTACAGTAATATGAGGCTTAGGCACTGTCTGTACTGTGGTTAATGTCTGAGTTCGCCTGCATTAGATTATAATGCAATAACAAAAGATATTCCCAGCTATTGCGGACCTAATTCTCCATAAGCCCAAGTCTTCATATAGTTTCTCATCAGGTTTGAGCCTGGAAATGTATAGGGAACCAAGCTCCAAAATCATAACGCCATTGCCATCTGCTTTCGTAACTAGTAGTACTCATCCAAGACATCTCATACTCACCAATCTGTATTTTTTCAGCCAGTGATGCCTTTGTTTTTTTTTTTTACTGATAAGCATATTTTTAAATTTCTTCCTTGATTTTCTCTTCCTTCTTTACTCACTTACACTTAGCTTTTCAGATTTTTAAAATCTATATGCATTTTTGTTTCTCTATTTTTTATTCTAAAATTATTTTATGGACAATAAACATATGCTATATCATATCATTATTAGTCATTTTCTTGTCTTTGTTAATAAAATGTGAGTGGTTTATGTCCCTATATCTGTAACAGTATTAGAACATACTAAGTTTAAATTATATTTGAACAAGATATCCAGATGACATCTTTAATTTATGATGAATGCTACATATGTATATCCCATGGAAAGTCACATAAAATTGTGATGATTTACTTTTCTATTTACAATGATAATAAATAAATACCTGGTAACTAGTCCTTTTTAACCCTAAGACTTACATACTTCATACTCTTCTACTTTTCAAAACTCATCATGTGCCATGGTTTTTCACTTCAACCCATAGACCACCGTGGTTCAGTGATCTGTGAACATTCCACAGTTTTACACAAGGCTACACCTTTACCACAAGTTAAGGTTGCTTTTTTAAAATGAGATTTGACAAGAATGCTTTCATAAGAAACATTCAGGTCAACCTTTCCTATAGGGTTTTATATGTACTCATGTTATAGAATTTAATATATTAATTGCTATTTGTCTATATGTTTTTGTACTTCATTAGGATCACATATAAAACAAGACAGGAAATGCAAATAATTCACATGTATTCCTGAACTGTGTTCAGTGTTTTTCAAATTGTAGGTGTATAATAATACGTACTGATTAAATTAATCTATGCATGTGTGGAAGAGCCTGAGAAAGGATAGGACAAGGCAAAGAGAAATATGTGCGCCTGTATCTCTCTCTGTGTGTGTGTGTGTGTGTGTGTGTGTGTGTGTGTGTGTGTGTATAATTCTGAGTATCTGCATATATTCCTTTTTCTAAAGCGCACTGCTTGAACACCAAGTCTGAGCAAATCAAATCTGAGCACATCGAATCCAAAAAGAGAAGAGTTTTAATAGTCACTAATTGAGGAAAGAATATATTTCAATGAGCTTAGGGGAAGTAAACCATTAACAAGAATATCAACTTGTCACAACTGGGGCTTGTAATGCAATCTGTATCACCAAGAAGCTACATCTAGTAACTACCACCCACTCACTTGAAGGATAACTATTATCCTTACTTCTAAAATGGTAGATTAGTTTTGTCTGGTTTTGAAATTTATATAAATGGAATAATATATAATTCATTTACTTTGTCCAGTGTCTAAAGGAAATTTATTCTCTTTTCCCTAATCTTTCAATTATTTTTGTTTTACATTACTTTACTCTCTTAATAAGGAAATAATTTATCCATTTTACAGTTGATAAGTCATTGAATTATTTCCAGACTCAGGCTACTATAAATATATGTTATTGTAAATATTTCAAAGTAGGGCTTTTGGTAAACATATGTGCACATTTTTAGAAAGTAAAGTTTCTAACCATAGGGCAAGATTACAGAATTATTACTTCACATACCAATAACGCTTACGGTCCATATGACTTTTAAGATGGCTTTTAAAAAATGACATTTGGCAAGAATGATTTCATAATAACACAATAGAAATTGCTTTCCTGAGCTATGTGAGAGAGATGTATTTTCTTAAGATTTCTTCTGTAATAATTGGTAGGGGTTTTTAGTTTTCAAAGCCAAATGTTAACAAATTTCATGTGTTATCACTTAAAGTAAAAAGCCAATCTGGGGAGGATTTACCATATGGAATGCAAAAGGACAACATGAGGTGATTAATAAATTAAATTAACATATAGAGAATAGAAAACTGTGATATAGAGGCTTGAAAACATTGTAAAATGTTGTATAGTAAGGTAAATAAATACTATTGCTTTTGTTTGAGTAAAAAATTTTTTGATATTTACATGCAGGATAAATTAAAGAGGAAAGCTTAGAAACAATTAGAAAGCTTCTAAGCCATTTAAAATTAATGATTTCTCAGGCCTTAATGAAAAGCGGAAACAGAATGTGTATACTTCATGTGTGTTGTGAGAAAATGGAGCTAGCAGATATAATAGACATTTGAGGGAAGAATTAACAAGATATGACAAGCAATTGAAGGTATCAATGGGGAATAATATGGAAAAAATATGTTTGATCTTGGTTAAAGGCTAAGTACATAAATCAGATATTCAGGAGAGATGGTCCATTTCACAGGAAGAGTGAGTTTGGTTTCAAACATATTGAATTTTGTCTGATCTTCATATCTCGAAGTGAAACTGATTAACAACCAAAAGAGATTAGTGGCATGGTATGCAGATTGACATAGCAGTAAGTTCAAGAGAATAACTGGAGACTCTCAAGATACCACATGCAATTCTATATAAAATTTAAGATGATTGAAAAAGAATTTCACAGATGTTCAGATTTCACAGATGTTCTTCCCTTGAAACTGATTTGTAGATTCACTGGTTTCATCACATTACACATTGACATATTTAATATATAAACAGCATTTCAACAAGATTTCAAAGATCTTTTGCTTGAACTCTCTACAGATAATTTTTGGAATGCAATTAGAGCCTACACACTTCAATTTAGCAGTCTAAAGCCAGAAATATGTAAATGTGTTCAGTTTAAATTAGCTATAGGATATCAGCACTGGGCACATGATCAAATTCTTTCTAAACTAGCATAATCTTACATTAAATTTTTCATACACTAAATTTATGTCCAACACCAATTTTACATAAATACTTGTGTAAAATGATACATCTATATTTTATAGTTTTCTCTTAACCTTTTATGGAAGGAAGCACTAAACATGGAAAGGAACAGCGAATACCAGCCACTGCAAAAACATACCAGCTGTAAAGACCATCGATGCTATGACGAAACTGCATCAACTAACAGGCAAAACAACCAGCCTCAAAATGGCAGGATCAAATTCACACATAACAATATTAACCTTAAATGTAAATGGGCTAAATGCCCCAATCAAAAGACACAGACTGGCAAATTGGATAAAAAGTCAAGACCCATTGGTGTGCTG